>PVLC010001820.1:0-36010 GCA_004027655.1 Graphiurus murinus | reverse complement strand
GTGCCTCACTAGTTAGCTGAGGCTGGTCTCGAACCCGGATCCTTCGGTCTCAGCCTCCCGAATGCTGGGATTACAAGCGTGCGCCACCACGCCCGGCTCCCCAGTCCTATTTTTTATTCTTTATTTTGAAATAGAGTCTCACTAAGTTGCGGAGTGCCTCACTAGGTAGCTGAGGCTGGCCTCGAACCCGGATCCTCCGGTCTCAGCCTCCCGAATGCTGGGATTACAAGCGTGCGCCACCACACCTGGCTTGTGTATTCGTTTTCTTATTTATCACCTGTCTCTCCCTCCACTTGTTTATCACTGCATCCTTATCACCCATTATTGCCTCTGAATAGTAGTCACTCAGTAAAAACAAATGAATGAAGAATGGAATAAAAGAAGCAGTAACTTTAGAGAATGGACAACTCAGGCCCCCTCAAGACTGGTATTTCTAAAGAAATTTATTTTATTTTTTGCAGTACTGGGGATTGAACCCAGGGCATTCTACCTCCAAGCTACACCTCCAGCTCTATTTCTTACTTTTTATTTTGAAATAGAGTCTCACTAAGTTACGGAGGGCCTCACTAAGGAGCTGAGGCTGGCTGCGAACCCGGATCCTCCTGTCTCAGCCTCCCAAGTACTGAGATTACAAGCGTGCGCCACCACGACCTCTAAAGAAATTTAGAAACAGGAAAAGTTGCTCATTCATAATGAGTACTGTTAGATAGGATAAGGTAGTAGGATATGAACCCAGAAATAGAACTCAATATAGCAGTGGCTTAAACAAAGTACAACTTTATTTTTTCTCAGAAACACACTCTTTTCTGTGGTTTCACTTTCTGTACTCTCAGTTACCAAAAAATATTGAATGGAAAATTCCAGAAACAAGCAATTAATACATTTTAAATTGTTCACACTTCTGAGTAGCAGGATGATAGAAATCCTGCACTGTCCCACTTGTCCTACCCAGGATGTAAATCATCCCTTTGTCCCATGTATCCAGCTGTAGACACTACCTGCCCTTTAGTCACTTAGTAGCCATTTTAATTCTCAGATCTAGGGTCATTGTATTGCAATTCTTGTGTTCAAGTAGCTGTTTTTGAGAAAGGGGGGGGGGCTCATTCATAGAACTTTTATTATAGAATATAGGTTTTTGCTTTTTTTTTTTTTTTTTTGGTGTCAATGGGGATTGAACTCAGGGGCATTCTAACTCTGAGCTACATACCCAGCACTTTTTATTTTTTTTTTGTTTTTAAACAGGTTGTTAAAAACAACCTTGTTAGGTTTCTGAGAGTCTCACTATGCTGGTGAGACTGTCCTTGAACCTTCAATCCTGTCCCGGCCTCCCAAATACTGGGATTATAGGTGTGCACCATGCCTGCCTCAGAATATAGTTTAAGTGGCTCCATTTTTATTATTCGTTGTTGATAATCTCTTAGTGCCTAATTTATAAATTAAATTTTACTATAGGTATATATGTATAGGGCTTAGTTTCAGGTGTCCACTGGGGGTCTTGCAGGAGACTACCGTAGATGAAACATAAACAGTCTAGGCCTGAGAGGGGTCTCCTGGGGGTCAGAGATGCAGGCTGCTTCTACTTATGGTACTGCCATCCCTAGGGGAGTGTCCTGGCCTGTGCGGGACAAGATGGCTGCCAGTGACACCACCATGCCCATATTCCAGGCAGTAGGAAGGGGGGAAAGGAAGTAGACTCACACCACAGTTAATTAAACACAGATGATTGAGAAATGAAATCTCAGCTTTAATTTATTCTTTTCTTAGGACTGTGAGGGTTGTCTCTTTGGTTACTTTCTGGAGCAAAGAACCAATCTATAACAGAGAGGCCAGGTCATAGGTGAGCAGTCTAAGGGAATATAGCTGCTCATTGCAAGTTAATACAATTTGTCCGCAAAATAGGACAAAAATTTGCATATATGGAATGGTTAGAATATATAAAATATGCCCAAGAAAATGGGGAGAAATATAGTGAAACATTAATAGACATTGTCTCTGCATAAGGTGAATTTCACCTACCTCCCTCCCTCCATATCTTTCTCCCTTTCTTCCATCCCTCTTCCCTTCCTTCATCCTGTCCTTCCTTTCCTTCACATTTTTCTGTATTTTTCAAAAAAATGTTTAATAATGAGCAAGCATTATTACTTCTTTTAAACTTTATTCATTGTGACATGCAGAAAAAAGCAAAAAAAAAATGCACAGCCTAGTGAATCAGAGTGAATACTCAGGCATCTGCCTCCACCGGAAGAAAGAGGTCATCGATGTATTCTAGAAAATTCCTGTTTGACCCTTTTTATTCACCAGGCCTGCTCTACCCTGAAAGGGAACTGCCACTTTAGTTCTGATGGAACTCCACTTGCTCTCCTCAATACTTTTGCCACCTTTTGTGTGCTTCCTAAACACTATCATCTAATTTAGACTATTTTAAAACATTTCTATTGTTGTTTTTGTCAGTGCTGGAAACTAAACCCAGGGCCTCTCACATGCTAGGCAAGCACTCTACCACTGAGCCACACCCCTGGCCTAAACGTTATGAAAATAGAAGCCATATTGTATGGACTTTTTGTATACGGCTTCCTTCTTTTATTCCACATTTATCTTTGTGGTATGGATCCATGCTGTGGCAAAGAGATGGAGGGAATCCATTCTCATTATCACACGGATTCCACTGTGTGACCAGGTACAACGTGCAGATCACTGTCCTGTGATGGTCACCTGGGTTGTTTCCCTCGAGGAGCTTTATGAAGAGGGCTCTTGGTGCTCACAGCACCAGTCTCTCTAGAGACAATGGGGCAGAAGGCCGAGTCGCCCAGGACAACGCCAGACTGCATCCTCTTCTTCTGCAGCAGTGCACGCAGTCCAAGGTCAGTCCACTTCTTCCCCACACCTGATATCAGATTTTGAAATTTTTGTCATTTGTGGAGGGGAGAGGGGAAAACATGGAGTGATTTTGAGGTAGAATAGAAGAAATAAATAGATAGAAAGGAGAAAAACAGGGAAGGAAAGAGGGAATGTGGCTTTGAATCTAAATTCTCCATGTGAGCCGGTGTGGTGGTGCATGCTTGTAATCTCAGTACTTGGAATACTTGGGAGGCTGAGATAGGAGGATCGTAGGTTCATGGTCAGCCTCAGCTACTTAGTGAGGCCCTCTGCAACTTAGTGAGACCCTGTTTCTAAAGAATAAAAAATAGGGCTGGGGGTGTAGCTTGGAGGTAGAATGCCCCTGGGTTCCATTCCCAGTAAAACACACACACACACACACACACACACACACACACACACACTATATATATATATATATATATATATATATATATAGAGAGAGAGAGAGAGAGAGAGAGAGAGAGAGAGAGAGAGAGAGAAATCTCCACATCACTCTAAAATATTTTTTTTCAGTATGTGGAAGTGAATTCAGGGGCATTCTATCTCTGAGCTACACCTCCAATCCTATTTTATTTTCTATTGTGAAAGAGGGTCTCACTAAGTTGCTGAGGCTAGCCGTGTACCTGCGATCCTCCTGACTCAGCCTCCTAAGTACTAGGGTTACAGGTGTGTGCCACTATGCCTGGGGGCAAATAATCTATTGATGAATGCAAATTCATAATATTAATTAGTCAAAGGTATCAACTGTCTCTATTATAATTAGTACTTTTGGAGGTCTTAATTAAGGACTGTTTCCCTTCCTTGAGTTTATGAATTTATACTCCTACATTATATTTAAGACATTTTTGTCTTGCCTCTCACATCTAGGGCCATAATTTACCTAGAGTGGATTTTTGGGGTTGGTGTGAGGTAGGAGTTGCACGTCATTTTTATCCATTTGGGTGGCAAACTAGCTTAGCCTGTTTGCCAAAAACACCATCTTCTGCCCACCCAGTGTTGCAGTAAATCTTTGCAAATCGGGCGAGCACAGAGGCGGGAACACGTTTCCAGATTCCGCTCTGTTCACGCACACCAGTCACTCAGCTACTTCTGAAGCTTCATGACAGGGCTTTACTTCAGGAGGGTGTGAACTCCTACCTTAAGAACATCTTTGTTATACTTGACTCTTTATATTTCTGCATCAAATTTTCTTTGGAACAAGAAAGTTCCAAAGAAAAAAGCTATTTTAACTCAGACTATAAATGCATTGACTCTGTAAGTTAATTCAGAGGAAAACTGACATTTGATCCAATGACATGACATATCACACTATTTATTTAGTTTTTAAAGTCTTTTATAAAGTTTTCTTGTACAGGATTTTCACGTACTTTTTTAGACTTATTACTAGGTACTTGACTATTTATAATATAATAAATGGTTATTTTTCTCCTTTTGTTAGTGGATGATATGTGACAATAAAATTGATTATATGGCAATAAAATTAATTTTTATATACTGATTTTATATTTAGCAACCTAATCAAATTCATGTGTGTGTATGTATGAGTGTGTGTGTTACTGGGAATTGAACCCAGGGGCATTCTACCTCTGAGCTATACTGTCAGACCCATTTTTATATTTTATTTTGAAACAGGGTCTTGCTAAATTATTAACATCCTCAACCCAGCAGCTGAGCTACACTCCAAGCCCTTTTTATTATTGTTTTGTTTTTTTTTAACTAGGGTCTTGCTAGGTTGCTGAGGGTCTCACTAAATGACTAAGACTGACCTTAGCTCTTGAGATTGAGTCTTCAATCTTTCTGCCTCAGCCTCCCAAGCACTGGGATTAAAGGTGTGCACCACCATGCCCAGGGGCACTATTAATCCAAAACAAGACCTGAGTTTACCCAACTTTCTTAGTGGTACAAAGGTAAGCTGTAAATTTACATGAGGGTTCAATGACTTCTGGTTCACTTGGACCTGGAGGGTGACACCATTAAGATTGTATCTCAAAATAGAGAGCTGATTTTCAGACTCTCCAGTCACACTTAGTTTCAGTCATTCAGAAATGGAAGATACAGTCAGAATAAGGTAAGAGCACTTGAGTTTGATTCTTTTGTTTGATTCTGTAAGTCCTTGCCCTCTTACTAGTGCTTCACACTTTTGGTAAGTTTTCCCCATTTTTATCCTCCATTTTAGTTGTTCTTGAATGGAAAGTAGTTGTTCTTCTTCTTCTTCCTCCTCCTCCTCCTCCTCCTTTTCCTCCTCCTCCTCCTTCTGGTACTGGGGGAGTTGGACCCAGGGGCATTCTACTTTCAAGCTATATACCCAGCCTTTTTATTTTTAATTTTTTTTTGCATATGTGTGTGTGTGGCACTGGGGATTGACCCCAGGGGCATTCTACCTCTGAGCTACACTCCTAGTCCTATTTTATTTCTATTTGAAACAGGGTCAGAGCTGGGCATGATGGCACATGCTTGTAATCCCAGTACTTGGGAGGCTGAGACAGGAGGATCACAGGTCCACTGCCAGCCTCAGCTACCTAGTGAGGCCCTCCACAACTTAGTGAGACCCTATTTCTAAATAAGAAATAAAATCAGGCTGGGGGTATAGCTTGGAGGTAGAATGCCCCTGGGTTCAATCCTCAGTAACACACACACACACACACACAAAAAAAAAAAAAAAAAAAAAGGAAAAGAAAAGGAAGGAAGGAAGAAAGAAAAAAGACACAGGGTCTCTCTAGGTTTCTGAGAATCTCACTATTTGCTGAGGCTGTCCTCAAGCCTGCAATCCTCCTGCCTCAACCTCCCAAGTACAGGGATTACAGGTATATGCCACCAGGTCCCATTTATTTTTATTTTTTTGTGGTACTGGGGATTGAACTCAGGGGCATTCTACCTCTGAGCTACGCCCTCAGCCCTATTTTTTATTCTTTATTTTGAAACAGGGTCTCACTAAGTTGTGGAAGCCTCACTAGGTAGCTGAGGCTGGCCGAGAACCCGGATCCTCCGGTCTCAGCCTCCCAAATGCTGGGATTACAAGCGTGAGCCACCACGCCCGGCTTCCACTTATTTTTTTATTTTGAAACAGGATCTCACTAAGTTGCTGATGCTGGCCTCCAACCTGTGATACTCCTGTCTCGGCCTCCCAAGCACCACTGCACCTGGCTTTACTAGTTTCTTTGCTGTTTATCATTGTCGTTTCATTAAAACAAAATTTTGAATCCAGGTATAATTCACATAGAGTATAAGACATCCTTTTTTATGTATAGTTCTATGAGTTTTGACAAATACATAGAACCATGTAATCAATACCACAATACAAAATATAAAATTCTATTACCCTACAAGTTCCTTCATTTCCTTTTGTAGTCAACCACTTCTTTCACCCCTAATTTCTGGCAACCCCTGATCTGATTTCTGTCCCTACAGTGTTGCCGTTTACAGAATGTCAAGCAAATGGGATCATACAGCATGTAGCCTTTGTGTGTGTGTGGTATTGGGGATTGAACCCAGGGACATTCTACCTCTGAGTTACACTCCAGCCTTCATTATTTTTTGTTTTGAAACAGGGTCTTGCTAAGTTGTGCAGGGCTTCACTAAATTGCTGAGGCTCATCGTGAACCTGGAATCTTCCTGTCTCAGTCTCCCAAGTACTGGGATTACATGTGTGTAATCCTCTGATTTAGCATATAGCCTTTTGAATCTGGCCTTTTATTTATAATACTGCGTTTGAGATTGGTCTATATCATTGTGTCTATCAATAGTTCATCCCTTTTAAAATTGCTGTTGTATCAATAGCTCATCCATTTTTTGTCTTTCTTATTTTTTATTTTTATTTTTTGCGGTACTGGGGATTTAACTCAGGGGCATTCTACCTCCGAGCTACACCCCCAGCCCTATTTTTTTATTCTTTATTTTGAAACGGAGTCTCACTAAGTTGTGGAGTGCCTCACTAGGTAGCTGAGGCTGGCCGCGAACCGGATCCTCGGGTCTCAGCCTCCCGAATGCTGGGATTACAAGCGTGCGCCACCACGCCCGGCATTTTTTTGTCTTTCTTTCTTTCTTTCTTTCTTTCTTTCTTTCTTTCTTTCTTTCTTTCTTTCTTTCTTTCTTTCTTTCTCTCTCTCTCTCTCTCTCTCTCTCTCTCTCTCTCTCTCTCTCTCTCTTTCTTTCTTTCTTGTTTTTTCCACTCCTGGCTGTTTATTCCTTTTTACTGTTGCAAAGTATTCCTTTGTGTGAATGTACTGTTTCTTTACCTATTCACTGAAGGACATTTGGGTTGTTTCCAGTTTGGAGCAATTATGAATAAAGCCACCATTCACATATTGTTCTGGTTTTGTGTGAACGTGAGTTTTCACTTCTCTTGGGTAAATACCTTGGAGGGAAATTGTTGGGTCATGAGTTAAGTATATATTTAACTTTATGAGGAACTGCCAAACTATTTTCCTAAGTGTCTTAGACATATGACAGAGGTCTTAGCAGAAAGCCCTGGAAGGTGTTAGAAGCAGACCTATGGCATTTGTGACCTATGGCAGCAGGAAGGTCTGTATAATGCTGGCATAGTGGTGCATACCTATAATAGTTGAGAGGCTGAAACAGGAAGATTTCAGGTTCAAGGTTAGTCTTGGCAACTTAGCGAGGCCTTGTTTCAAAATAAAAAATAAAAAGGACTAGGGGTGTAGCTTAGAGGTAGAATCCTAGTAACAACAACAACAAGAGATCTGTGTAGCTGAGGACTAGTTTTCTGGCCCTGCTAGAGGTTTAGTGGTCACCCTAGTATCCTTGAGGCCATCCTCTTTTCTATTTAAACCAGCTGAAGTGGCTTCTACTGCACTCAACTAAGAATCCTGACTGCTGTATTTGAGTGAGACATAAACTCTGGCTTACTCAGAGCCAAGACACGGGTATGTACAGCCCTCATTTTTAAACTGTGGGAGCAGTAGGTCCTTTAAGAAGGAGGTGGGGATGGTGAGGTGTCACGAGCAAGCTTCAATTGTTTTTGTTTTCTTTTTGGTACTAGGGATTGAATCCAGGGGCATTCTACCTTCGAGCTACACTGCTAGTCCTATTTTTTATTTCACTAAGTAGCTGGGGATGAACCCGGATCCTCCAATCTCAGCCTCCCAAGTACTAGGATTACAAGCATGAGCCACCACGTCCGGCTTTTGTCTTCATTTTTGGTACTGAGGATTGAATGCAGGGGCAATCTACCTCTAAGCTACACTCTCAGCCCTATTTTATTCTTTATTTTGAAACAGGGCTTGCTAAATTGCTGAGACTGGCCTCAATCCTGCGATCCTCCTGTCTCAGCCTCCCAAGTACTGGGAGGTAGGCCACCATGCCTAGCTATTTTTTATTTATGAAACAGTCTCATCAAGTTGCTGAGACTGGCCTCAATCCTGCAATCCTCCTGTCTCAGTCTCCCAGGTACTGGGATTACAAGTGTGTGTCACCACACCAGCATGAAACTCCCTTTGTCCTTGTGTGAGTCCTCCCAGAACCAGACACTGAAAAGAGGATTCGGATGCCAGACATTTACCTGGAAGGTTCTGAGAGGACATGTGGGGAGCAGGGAAGGGTGCGATGATGAAGAATGTGTTATCTGAGGTAATTGGGGCTTAATGTTGCTGGGGATTTGGGGGCACCAGTGTGGACTATGCACCCCAGAGTTGTCCCATCCAAGGGGTGAGGGAGCTGGGGCATTTCAGTTGTTGGTTGAATGTTTCTTTCAGAAACCTGTACAGTGAAGCTCAGTGTATACTTGGGAATGGCAAGTGCTGAGGGAATATTGCTGAGTACCAACAGCACAGCCTATGTACACCTTATTTTTTGGTACTGGGAATTGAAGTCAGGAGCATCCTACTTCCAAGCTAAACCCCAGCCCTTTAAAAAAAAAATAGGGTCTCCCTAAGTTGCTGAGACTGGCCTGGAACTTGTGATCCTCCTGTCTCAGCCTCCCAAATAGGGATTACAGAGATTATTGGCATGTGCCAGCACACTTCTAAGGACTATTCCTCCCTCCTTCCATCCCAGTTTTCTTCTAGACCCTGTCATCTTCTTTAGACTTTGCTTCCCACCCCTGCCACAGGTGATAGTTTGGGGGGTGGACAACTGATTTGTGCTGAGCCAATTATGACCTTTCCTCAGGGCCTTTCCCCAAGATCACTAGCAAGACTGAGCTGTAGATGAGCCGGACATGGTGGCACATGCCTGTCATCCCAAGTACTTGGTAGGCTGAGACAGAAGGATCACAGGTTCATGGCCAGCCTCAGCAATTTAGTGAGGGCCTCAGCAACTTAGTGAGACCCTCTTTCAAAATTAAAATCAAAAGGGCTGGGGAGTGTAGCTCTGAGGCAGAATGCCTCTGGGTTCAATTCCTAGTACCCCCCCCTAGATCATCCCCCCTAAAAAAGAGGAGGGCTGGGGATATAGCACAGTGGTAGAGCACTTGCTTAGCATTTGCAAGGGCCTGGGTTCCATCCCCAGCACTGCAAAAAAACAAAAACCCCAAAGAACAAAAACACTAATTCCCCCCCCCCTACTCTAGCCTCCATGAATTTGACTACTCTAAGCACTGCATAGAAAGGGAATCATACAGTTATTGGGACACTAGCTTTTTTTTTAATCTGCCAAGTGATTAACTCAAGAAGATTGTGTCTAGAGCCAGGTTGAATTCAGCCATGACTGCTGGCAGTCATTCAGTCCTATACCTGAAGAAGATCTGTCGAGTCTCATAGGTGTGTCAGGGACACAACAGTGAGTAGGACAGAAAGGTCCCTGTTCTCATGGAGTTTCCATTCTAGAGGAAATGGCAGTCAGTGAAAATGGGAACACGTAAGTTAGAGACAAATACCAGGGAGAAAATGAAACTGGTATGTTGCGTGTAGGGGGGGTGACTTTGGCGGTCAAGGGAGGCCCTGTGGGAGCTTGACATTTGATCTGAGACATAGAGCATGCGAAGGGCCTGTCGTGCAAAGACTTTGGGAAAATCATCAGAGAGTCTGCTATTATAGCAGAATCCCACAGACTGGGCAATTTGTAAATAACAGAAGTTTATCTGGAGTTGGATGTGGTGGTGCACACCTGTAGTCTCAGTATTTGGGAGGCCAAGACAGGAAAATAGCAGGTTTGAGCCAACCTCAGCAACTTAATGAGACCCCACTTCAAAAACAAAATATAAAAAGGTTTGGGGATGTATCTCAGAGACAGAATGCATTTGGATTCAATCCCCAGAACAAAGGAGGAGGAAGAGGAGGAAAAAGAGGAGGAGGAGAAGGAGGAGGAGGCATCTGGAGAGGGCCTTTTTGCTAAGTCAGAATGTAGCAGAAGGGCAAGCTATCACATACAAGACAGGCAGGAAATCAAAACAGTTTTTCTCTCTCTCTCTCATGCTGGAGATTTAACCCAGGGGCATTCTACTTGCAGGCTACATCCCCAGCCCTTTTATTTTGTTTTTTGAAATAGTGTCTCGCTAGGTTGCTGAGAGTCTTACTAAATTGCTGAGGATGGCTCTCCTGCTGTCTCAGCCTCCCAAGTACTAAGATTACAAGCATGTGTCGCCATGCCTAGAAGAATCTACTTATTCATATTCACTCTTTTTATTAGAAACTCACTCCCTCAATAATGCATCAATCTATTCATGAGGGCAGAGCCCTCTTAAGGGCGGTGGGTACTGAGCATTGAACCCAGGGGCATTTTACCTCCAAGCCACACCCCCAGCCCTCTGTATTTTTATTTATTTATTTTTTTCAAACAGTGTCTCACTAAGTTGCTGAGGCTGGCCTTGAACCTGCTATCCAGCTGTCTCAGCCTCCTAAGTACCGGGATTACAGGCGTGTGCCATCATGCCCAACAAGGTCACACCTTTTTTTTTTTTTTTTTTTTTTTTGCAGTACTGGGGATGGAACCTGGGGGCATTCTACCTCTGAGCTACAGCCCCAGCCCTATTTTTTATTCTTTATTTTGAAACAGGGTCTCACTAAGTTGTGGAGGGCCTCACTAAACAGCTGAGGCTGGCCGCAAACTCGGATCCTCCAGTCTCAGCCTCCCAAATGCTGGGATTATAAGCCTGCGCCACCACGCCCCGCTAAGGTCACACCTCTTAATACTGTTCTAATGGCAACGAAAGTTTTCGAGGGGACATTCAAGCCTTGGCACAGGGGGAGCAGCACGTGGGAAGGCCCCAGGGGGAGATGAGCTTGGCATCAGGAGAGATGGAGGAGGTCAGGGTGGTAAGTTAGTGAGTAATGGAGTAAGTGAGGGGGAGACAGCAGGGGAGTTCAGGGGGATGGATGGGAGAACTTACACTTCTATATGCAAATATGCTTTTTTTTTTTTTTGGAGTAATAACTAGTAGTAGAATTGCTGGATCACTGGGTAGGTGAATACCTAACTTTATCAGAAACTACCAAACCATTTTCCAAAGTGGTTGTTCTACTTTATATTTCATTTAGATTTCCATTTGCTCCATATCTCTGCTGACACTTGAAAGAGTCACCATTTTTATTTTTTCATTTTTTATTCTTTTGGTACTGGGGATGGAACCCAGAGGCATTCTACCTCTGCGCTACACCTCCAGTCCTATTTTTCATTCTTTATTTTGAAACAGGGTCTCACTAAGTTGTGGAGGGCCTCACTAAGTAGCTGAGGCTAGCCATGAATCTGATCCTCCTGTCTCAGCTTCCCAAGTACTGGGATTACTAGCGTGGGCCACCATGCCTGGCTCGCTCATTCATTCATTCATGCATTCATGCATTCATTCATTCATTTTAGTCCTGAGGATTGAATCCAGGGGCATTCTCCCTCTGACCTACACTATTAACTCTTTTAAAATGCTGGGATTACAAGCGTGCGCCACCACGCCCGGCTTCTATTAACTCTTTTTTAATATTTTGTTTTGAAACAGGGTCTTACTAGGTTGCTAACAGTCTTGCTAATTTACTGAGACTGGTCTTGAACCTGCGATCCTCCTGTCTCAGCCTCTCATGTAGTGGGATTAGAGGTGTGTATCACCATGCCTAACTGGGTCAGTGTTTTTAATTTCAGTCATTCTAGTGGGTGTGCAGGGGTATTTCACTGTGGTTCGCATTTGTATTTCTCTAATGACTAAGGTGGTAAACACGTTTCCACATGCTCATCATTGGCCATTTGTGTCTGTTCTTTCATAAAGTATCTGATCAAAAATCTTTTGGCCATTTAAGCCGGGTGTGGTGGCGCATGCTTGTAATCCCAGCATTCGGGAGGCTAAGACCGGAGGATCCGGGTTTGCGGCCAGCCTCAGCTACCTAGTGAGGCACTCGGAAACTTAGTGAGACTCGGTTTCAAGATAAAAGAATAAAAAATAGGGCTGGGGGTGTGGCTCGGAGGTAGAATGCCCCTGAGTTCAATCCCCAGTACCGGGAAAAAAAAAAAAAAAATCTTTTGCCATTTAAAAAATTAAGCCATTTGTCCGATTTTTATTTTACTTTATCGAAGTGCTGGAGATGGAACCCAGGGCCTCACACATGCTAGGCAAGTGCTCCTCCACTGAGCCATACCCCTAGTCCTATTTGTCTGATATTTCAGAAAGCTTCTTTGCTGCTTGGCTACTGTGGGGAGGCTGCAGTTCCCAAGGAGGCCAGCTGTCAAGGCTCAGTGGACTGCCTGGCTTTCGGGAAAGCTGGCTTTGACCTTCTTTCCCCAACTCTTGGCCTGTTGCCAGGAGAGCTTGAGCTACTTTCCAGGTCTGTGTGAATGCCCTCAGCCCAGCTCCCTGAAGCCTACTGCCTCCACCAGTTAGCGGGATGCCCTCCCTCTCATCTCCCCTCACCCGTTGGGGAAAATTTATCTGCCCATCTGGCTCAGTTAGCCCAGGCCTTCGTTCTGTGGTTGGCACTAGCACAGTTGTATCAGTTGCAAAAATATTGAAATATTTCACCTCTCACTGGTCAAGAACCTGTTAGGTCATATCCCACCAACATCTGCTACCACCCTAATCCCTTCCTTTGGGGCCCCTTGAGCCTCCCACATCTAAGCAGCTAAAGGAGGGGATCTCAACCCAGCCCCATAACCACATCTGTTCTATTTGGATGGTGCCTGGATGTCCCAGCTATTACACTGGATGTCTTCTGGGGACAGTCCAGGCCTGGCTAGAGTTGGCAGCTGGAGTCAGGAGGCTGACGAGAGGCCAAGGGAGAATTTTTATCAAGGGGAGCCCAGAACCGAAGACTCCACCCACTAATAATAATAATAGCAGTATTTAGAATTTTAATAATGATTATTAAGACTTCTTTCTTTCTTTCTTTCTTCTATCTTTCTTTCTCTGTGGTACTGGGGATTGAACCCAGGGGCATTCAACCTCTGAGCTACACCCCCAGCCCTATTTTTTATAATTTTATTTTGAAACAGAGTCTTGCACTAGGTTGCTGAGAGTCTCTTACTATTTGCTAAGGCTGTCCTCAAACCTGCAACCCCTCTGCTTCAGCCTCCCAAATACTGGGATTACAGGTGTGTACTACCATGCCCCGCCAGTTAAGATTTCTTGAGCACATATGCCAGACCCTATTCTTTGTGCGTGTGTGTGTGTCTGTGTGTGGTACTGAGGATTGAACCCAGGGGTGCTCTACCACTGTGCTATACCCCAGTTTTTATTTTGAAACAAAGTCTCACTAAATCATGAGGCTGGCCTCAAACCTGCCATCCTCCTGTCTCAGAATTGCTGAGATCACAGGCTTTGTGCGGGACATTATTCTATCAGACCTCACAAAAACCTCGCTATGAACTGACCTCACAGTACCTGTCCTCTTGCTCCCGTCTGGGCCTCTACATCCTGCCCCAGCTGCAGCCAGAGTCAGGTGGGGGCCCTCTGGGCTCAGAATGCTGCCTAGGCTCTGATGGCCCCTTGCTCACTCTGCTTTATCCACTCAGCCCCCTTGAGAGGCCTGCTGCAGGAAGGGCCTGCAGGGTCTGCTCCTCCATGCTCCTTCTAGACCTAATGGAAAGGTTTGTTTGTCTGTTTTTTGGTACTGTACCAGGGATTGAACCCAGAGGCATTCTATCTCTAAGCTGCACCCTTTTTTATTGCTGGGGATTGAACCCAGGGGCATTCTATCTCTAAGCTATATCCTCCAGCCCTATTTTTTTTTTTTTTTTTTTTTAAATTTTGAAACAGGGCCTTGCTAAGTTGCTAAGGCTGGCCTCCAACCTGTGAAACTCCTGTCTCAGCCTCCTAAATATGGGATTACAGGCATAAGCCATCATACCTGCTAGTTTGGGGTTCTTTAGAGGCAGGGCTCTGCCAGGCCTGGGCCGTTGTGCACAGCCAGCATTGCCTTGGCCTAGCCCTGAGCCTCCAGCAGACCCCCTCCTCCCCGTGGGGGGCACTTGGAATCTGCCCCATGATCAGCATCCAGCTTCCTCTTTCTCTCCAGACCTCAGGCCTGGGAGCGCTGGGGTGTGATATACTGTGGGGGAGGGGGCTTCCTGCAGCTGGCTCATCCCCCAGTGCCCTAACCTCAGGTTCCTCCTTCTGCCCACTGCGGCCAGGAGCCCTGTCTCCTCCGGGGTGGCCTCCCCAGTCCTTGCTCCCAGCCACTTCCTCCTGCAGCTGGGCAGCCCATCCTGCCCCGCTGGTCACTGCACAGTTCACCTTTCTCACCTAAGCCCCAGTCCTGTGTCTGCGGTATGTGTATCTGTGACAAGAATTCTTACCCTCTCTCTGCTTGGCTGTCATTTTCTCCTTCATCTCTCTTCTTTCTTTCCTTCTTTCTTTCTTTTTTTTTTTTACTGGGAATCGAACCCAGAGACTTCTACCCTTGAACTACACCCTCTTTTTATTTTTTATTTTGAAACAGGGTCTCATTAAGTTACTGAGGGAAGCCAGGCATGATGGTGCGCATTTGTAACCCCAGTACTTGGGAGGCTGAGACATGAGGATCATAGGTTCGAGGCCAGCCTCAGCTACCTAGTGAGGCACTCCGCAACTTAGTGAGACCCTGTTTCAAAATAAAAAATGAAATAGGGCTGGGGGTGTAGCTCAGAGGTATAATTCCCCTGCGTTCAATCCCCAGTACCGGAAAAAAAAAAGTTACTGAGGGTCTGGCAAAGTTGCTGAACCTGCCATCCTCCTGTCTCAGCCTCCTAAGTTTTAGGATTACAGGTGTGTGCCACTGTGCTTGGTCTCTCTCTCTCTCTTTCTCTCTGTCCCTCTCCCTCTCCTTCTCTCTCTCTGTTTCTCTCCCTTTCCTTCCTTCCTTTATCAAACTTCGATATCTTTGTGTCCTATGTTACATTTCTACCTCTATTTGTTGTGTGGCCCTGGACAAGTGTTTTTGTTGGTGGTGGTGTTTTATTTTTTACTCTGTAAAATGGGGATAACATTTACCTCAGAAGAAGGCTATGGGGATTAAATGATTTAACACTTGGGAAAGAGTACCACATGCTAATGGCTCTCTCTTAAAATCCTATGAACATCACAAGGATCTGATTACCAAATAAGTAAGCTGATGCTCATAAAAATCTGACAGAGCCAGGCATGGTGGCGCACGTTTGTAATTCCAGTACTTGGGAGGCTGAAACAGGAGAATCGCATTAGTGACCAACCTTAGCTACTTAGTGAGGCCCTCCACAACTTAGTGAGACCCTGTTTCAAAATAAAGAACAAAAAATAGGGCTGGGGATGTAGCTCAAAGGTAGAATGTCCCTGGGTTCAACCCCCAGTACCTAAAAAAAAATATCTGACAAAGTGACAGACCCTGTTCTAGGAGCATTAATTCATTTAAGCCCCCACAAAGTAGGTACTATCTTACTCCCAATCATACAGACGAAGAGATGGAGACCAGAGAAGCTGTGACTTGCTCAAGGTTGCCCAGACAGCAAGAATCAGAGCTGGCTTCCATCAAGCCAGTCACTGGCCCTCCCAACTGAGAATGGAGGTCAAGAGTTGAAACAGAGTCAGGTGTGGTGGCACGTTCCTGTAATACCAGTATTTGGGAGGCTGAGACAGAAGGATAGTAGATTTGAGGCCAGCCTTGACAATTTAGCAAGACTCTCAGCAACATAGCCAACTCTGTTTCCTCTTTTTTTTTTTTTTTGGCACTGGGGATTGAACCCAGGGACATTCTATCCCTGAGCTATGCCCCCAGCCCAATTTTATTTCTTACTTGGAAACAGGGTCTCACTGAGTTGCAGAGGGCCTTGCTAAGTTGCCAAGGCTGGCTTCGAATCTGTGAATCCTACTGTCTCAGCCTCCCAAGTACTGGGATTAAGGGTGTGCACCACCATGCCCAGCTGATACCCTGTTTCAAAATAAAAAATAAAAAGGGCTGGGAGTGTAGCTTGGAGATAGAATGTCCCTGGGTCCAATTCCAAGTACACACACACACAAGAGTTGGCACACGTACCCTTTGATACCTTTTGCCCTTCGTGTCCAGGCTTTAGGGACTGCAGTATGACCTGGGGGCTGATTCTTTGGGGTGCAATCTTTGTCTGTGTTTTCTCCTCCCCTATTGTCCCCTCCTCCTTCTGCCACCACCCACCTCAAACTTCCTCCTTCAATCTTTGGACGCCATACCACATTCCACTGGCCCCTGGACTGTGGTGTCCGGAGAGATCTGACATCATGGGGGGTCTGGAACCCTGCTGGTGTCTTCTGCTCCTCCTCCTTCTGACCATGGCTGGTGAGTCTGGGGGCTTCAGCCGCTGCCTCCTGCACCCCGGGCTCAGCTAGGGGCAGGGTGGGGAGCGGGGGAGGGGGGACAAGCAAGCCAAAGGGGAGGGCTGGAGAGCGTGCTCCTCCCCAAAGCCTTTGGGTCTCTCCCTGAGCTGGAGCCCCCACGACTCAGTCTGGTAGAAGCAGGGGGAGAGGACATCTAAGGGTGTCCCAACAAGACAAGCAGGCATAGAAGGCATGAGCCACCCAAAGGCCTTGGTGCCAACCCCTAGTCCCTCCAGATACTGCTTGTCACCTTCTACTGCTTCCATACCCATCTCTGGCCACAGCTCTAGGCCTCAGCGCACCTCTTTTTTCCTCCTCAGGTCTCAGCCCCGTCCAGGCCCAGAGCGGTAGGCTTAGACCCTGTGATCCCTCTCTCTACCTCCCAGAGCCCCTTTCCCAGCCTCCCCATTCCTCCCCCTGCTGACAGCTGTCCTCCCCCCCCCCCAATTCCCAGCCTACACTGATCCTCTAACCCTGTGCCACATTCCCAGAATGCAATTGCTCCCCGGTGAGTGCGGGCGTGCTGGCGGGGATCGTGCTGGGGGACCTGGTGCTCACCCTGCTCATCGCCCTGGCTGTGTACTCCCTGGGCCGGCTGGTCCCTCGGGGGCGAGGGACTGCAGAGGGTGAGTGGGCGTGGCAGGGCACCGTCTGGGCCTCGCTAAGGACTGGTGTGGTAGCAGGGTGTAAGCTCCCAGGTCACAGGCATCCAGAGGGATGGTGATGGAGGGCCTCGTTTTAAACAACAAAACAGTCGTGATCATAGCCATTTCCATCTTTGTACCACGTGTCCCTCTTCCACCTCCTGCAGTGACCCAAAAGCAGCGCATCACTGAGACTGAGTCACCTTATCAGGTAAGAGGACCAGACTCTTCCTCACATTTCTTTCTCTTTCCCAGGAGCTACCCAATACCTGGAAAGCAAATGGGGCATCTGTCCCAAACCACATTTAATGACAAACTGCGACCTTTTCCCCAGCTTAAGATGTGTAGGACTGGGCGTGGTGGCACATGCCTGTAATCCCTGTACTTGGGAGGCTGAGACAGGAGGACAGTCTCAGCAAGTAGTGAGATTCATCAACCTAGGGAGACCCTGTTTCCAAATTAGAAATAAAATCGGGCTGGGGGTGTAGCTCAAAGGTAGAATGCCTCTGGGTTCAATGCCCAGTATGTACGTACACAGTTCACACACACACACACACACACACACACACACACACACACACGATGTGTGGAGAGGAAATGAGGGGCAGCTTGCCTTTGTAAGGGCAAGAACAGGCGTAACTAGGCCCCCAAATTGTTCTGGAAAAAGCCCAGTCCTAGGACAGGCTAATTCCTGGGAGAAGCCCTCAATAGGGTACAGGATAGAATTCCATCCTAGTCTGGTGACTCTGAAGAGAAGAGTCACCAGGTGCAGAGGTGTACAACTGTGATCCCAGTATCTGAGAGGCTGAGACAGGAGGATTACAGGTTCAAAGCCAGCTTCAGCAATTTAGTGAGACCCTCAGCAATTTAGCGAGACCCTGTTTCAAAATTTAAATAATTATTTATTTATTTATTTATTTATTTATTTATTTGGTATTGGAATTGAACCCAGGAGTGTTCTACCTCTGAGCCACACCCCCAGTTCTATTTTATTTTGAATATTGAAACATGGGCTCGTTAAGTTGCCCAAGCTGTCCTCGAACCTGCAAAACTCTAGTCTCAGCCTCCCAAGTACTGGGATTACAGGTGTTGTGCCACCATGATTGGCTAAAATAAAAGAATATTTTTTAAAAAAGGGCTGGGGGTGTAGCTTGGAGGTACAATGGTCCTGTGTTCAATTCCCAGTACCACAAATAAAGAAAATTTAAAAATAAAGTAGTCCTAGAATTTGGGGGTGTGGGGAGCCCTACATCCCTTTGAGAAGCTGACAAAAGCTAGACATGCCTCAATAAAATCCACACAAAAAATACAGTCATGCATAAATTCTAGGGGCAATACAAGTGTCCCCCAAACCCCTCCAAAAAACCGTGATATAGACAGAGACATCTTCCCAGCTCGCCCCAACTCTGTCAAAGCTCCTTCTTAACCCTTTAGGGCATCCTAAGATCCTCTGAGACCCTTCTGTAGAGAAATGCACACCAAAGACAGGTCATTGGCAGAGGATTTCAGAGATTCTGCCTGAGGCCTACCCCTTGGGGCCACAGCCCCCCTCATTTATGTACCCTGCTCTGTGAATTCTCATTTATCACCTGCACCCAGTGTGGTCAGTTTGCCTCATTTGTGGGTAAAAAGTTTCTGTGCAAAGTATAAGAATCTTGAGTTTGACCCTGTGAGGCCCTAAAGGACAAGGGACCTCCCAGTTACTGAGAGCAGTGACATTTCAGGGCAAAGCATTACCTCCATTTGTTTATTCCTTCAGTGGATTTCTTGAGCATTGGTATATGCTAGTTGGGGAGACGCAGTGGAAGCAATTTAATAAAATTGTTTTGGGGAGGCACCGTGAAAAAATAAAGCAGGCTGATGTGTTAGTGGTTGGGGCCTGGGGGGAATAAAATGTAGATGGGGACATTGAGAAATGTCCCTCTATGGAGGTGACATGAGCTGAGACTTGAAAGAGGAGAAGGAAACAGATCAGGGGACTGGTGTTCCAGACAGAGGGAATAGCACGTGCAAAGGCCCTGCAGCTGGAGTGTATGCTGAGACAGAGGGGAAAGGGGAATACTGAATGCACTTGAATAAAATTCAGATCTCTTCCATGACTCTAGGGTTGAAGAAGCTGACAGGGGCCTTGTTTAGAAGACTGGATTTTAAGTATATTTGGTGGGCCCCTTCCACTGATGTCCTTCATTCCTTTAGGAGCTCCAGGGTCAGAGGTCAGATGTCTACAGCGACCTCCACATGCAGAGGCAGTATTACAAATGAGCCCAATCCTCGACAGTCAACAACCTGATGCCTGGATCCAGTCATTCCTGAAGCCCACCCGGCAGATATCAGACCTCTCTTTACTACTGTCCCCAAATAAACAATATAGCGCAAAAACAGAGTAAAGTTATGACCCCTGGGCTGGGGAGCTGGGGATATGTGGGGCCCTGAGATGGGTTTTGGGTGTAGAAATGGCTAAAGAGGAGGGAGGCTTTGAGAATCCTGAGGTTCTCTAAGGAATAATAAAACAAGAGGGATTTTAAAGGCTTTATTCCAATCCCAAAGGGTGGGGTGCACATGTTCCTTTGCTGTCATGCAGGATCCCGGATGAGAGGGTCAGCAGTCAAAGGCTGATGTCATAGGTCAGCCCCGGCCAGGCATGTTTATGTAGATTTTGCCATCTCCTGGGGGGGGGGGGGTAGGGCAGAGAAAGCATGAAGCCTGACCACCCACCACGGGGACCCCTGCCTCAGGGGTTTACTCAGGGGATCCCCCAGTCATCTCCCCCAGGGGTTCCCCAGCACCTCCTCCAGGGCTTCCCCGGCCCCCTCCACAGGACCCCCTCCCTAGGGACACCACCCGCCCTCCACGCCAGCATCTCTACCCTCACCTTGGGCAGGCTTGCGGCGGCGGCGTGGGTGAGCACAGGCAAACACCACACCCACGATCAGCAATGACATGACTGCATCAGCAGCCACCAGGCCTGCCAGGAGCAGCGGGGACAGGGGCCCACATCCGGAACAGGAACCTGGGGGGAGGCCCAGACCAGAGGCCACTGAGGAGGGTTCTGGATTCCTGGGGCAGTGCTTTGGCCACAGGGAAAAGAGGAGGTCCTCTGTGAGGAGGTTCCCTCCCCCATTCCCTGGGGTTGTGCTTGGTGAATGAAAGGAGAGCTGGAGATCCAGGACCCCAGGGAGCTGTGTGAGGGCACATGGAGTACTGCCAGAGAGAGGCTGGGGGGTCACTGATTCCCTAGGGTTCAGGGGACAGTGGTTAAAGGACGCTACACGCCTTGGGGGCTGAGATAGGAGGATTGCAGTGAGGACAGCCTCAGCAATATTGCGAGACCCTGTTTCAAAAAATAAAAAATAAAAGGGCCGGGGTCGTAGCTCAGAGGTAGAACACCCCAGGGTTCAATACCTAGTACAAATAGATAAATACACACATACATACATACATACATAAATACATAAATAATAAATAAGCAAGATGGGACCTGGAGCCAGTTGCAGATCCTCCGGAGGCTCAGATTTGGGGATAGGAGGTGAACTGGTGACCCAGAGATCCCTAGGCATGTTCCAGGACCCTTGGGCCAAGCTCTAGGGATGGAAGCAGTACTTGAAGTGTCAGGGTCAGAGGGAGGGAGCCATCTCTCACCTGGGGACGTCTGAGCTGCAGCGGCTGTGGAAAGGCAGAGAAGGTGGATGAAGCAGGGGAGGCGGTCCCCAAAGCAGGGTGCAGGGGAAGAAGCCCCAGGAAGTGGCCTCCACACTCGAGAGATGGAATGGGAGAGGGCTGAGTGGGAAGGGGAGGTCCCAGGGACACAGAGACAGAAAATGGGAAGTAGAAGCTGTGACTAGCCATGAGGAGGGATTAACAGCCACCAGCCAATCCAGACCTCCCCTTCCCTTGCCTCCCCCTCAAGGACCATGCCCTGAGGCCAAGTGGATCCCGAGATGAGAAGGGGCACAGGCAGAAGAGCCTGTTCTTAGCAGCCCTGCCTTTAGATGTCATCCCTTCCCACAAGTACTCTGTCTGCCACCCTATAACCCCTGGCTTCACCTGGGAGCAAAAGCAGAAGCAGGATGTGGCCTGGAGGGGCCATGATGGGCTGGAAGCTGAAGGGATCCGGCTGAGGGCTGTAGTCCAGAGAAGTCCTGAGCAACAGTGGGAGAGGAGAAGAGCAGCAATAGCGGATATCACCCTGCTGGTGGCAAGGCCACCTACTTCCTGTGTGTATGTGTGTGCGGAGGGGATGTTGTTGGGGAACAAACTGGGGGGAGAGTCAGAAAGCCCAGGGAAGCTGCAATGACTGTCCAGGTGGCAGCGACAGGTCGACCAGGATATGGGCACTAGGAAGATTCTGGAACTATTTTGAAGGCAGACCTGACATTTGCCGATGGAATGGATATGAGTATGTACCAGAGATGAGACAGACAGATCCAGTGTGACCAAGGCTTCTGGCCTGAGCAATTGAAAAGAGGTGGATTAGCCTGGTGTGGTGGCTCATGCCTGTAATCTCAGTACTGTGGAGGCTCAGTACTGAGGAGGATCACAGGTTCGAGGCCAGTCTCTCCAATTTAGCGAGGCTTACAGCAACCTGGGTGAGACCCTGGTTCAAGATTTAAAAAATTTAAAAAGGGCTGGAAGTGTAGCTCGGAGATAGAAAGCCCCTGGGTTCAATCTCCAGTATAAAGAAAAAGGAAAAGAAAAGAAAAGAAAAAAGATGTGGATGATAAAGCACTGTGAGAAGATGGGTTGGGGAGGGGGTGCTGAGGTTTGGGGACACCAAGTTGGAAATGTCAGATAGATCTCCTAGTGGAGATGTTGAGTACTCGCAGTGGCAGCATTTACGAGTTCAGGGGACAAGTTTGGTCTGCAGATGTAAATTCGGGGTTGATGGCTTAGGATGGTATTTAACCATGAGACTGGATGAGATCATCAAGGAAGTGAGTACCATCAGAGGACACCTACACACACACACACACACACACACACACACACACACACACACACACACACAGAATGGGAGGAGAGGAGGAACCAGTGGGGGAAGATGAGGAGGAGAGAGGGAGGGAGGAGACCCAGGACAGCATGGAGTCTCCAAAGCAGGGAGAAACTTGGTCAGCCTGGTCAGTGCGAAGATGATCACCATGTGGAAACAGAATGGCCTCTCTTTGGAATGTCAGCGGGCTTGAAGGCTGGAGATTTCTGCCCAGCAAATTGCCTTTTTTGCGCTAACGACTCATTTTTCGTGATGAATGAATAAATGAAACCTGACCTCTGAGGCCATGTGGGAAGGAGGGAGATTTGAGAGCACCTCTATCACCCTTACCTATGGGCCAGGGCGTCCATTCCCCAGGCCTCCTTTTGCCCCAGGACCCCCGCAATACTGCTCCCCCGACTCCGCCCCCACCAACGAGTCAAGGCATCCCTTTGGACAGAGACTCGGAAGTCTAGGCGCCCATTGTCACCCTTTCCCCGGAGTTCGGTACCCTAGGCTCCTTCGGACCAAAGACCGGGACTCCCCAGCTTCCTCTTTCGAGGGGGACTCCGGACCCGGACCCTCAAAGGCAGCCCAGCCCATTCACACGCCGAGTTTGCCCGAGCGCGACGCGGGGACTCCCAGGCCTGTGGGCGGGGCCCTGCCCAGGACGGGGCGGTGCCAGAACCTTAATTTAAAAACTCGCGGGGACCCGACCCAAGACTGGGACCCCGCGGCGGCTCCGCGGGAAGCAGCGAGGCTGGCGCAGCGCCGAGGCCGCGGCCCTGGGGGCCCACAATCCGCGCCGCGGAATCCCCGAGGTAATGGACGGGGCAGGGACGAGGGAAGATGAGGCGCGCTCAGCCCCGTGAGAGCGTGCGGGGCGGAGGCCGAGCTGGAGCGTCGGGCCTCGGGCCCTGAGAGCGAGGGTACACTGTGCAGCTGGCGGGGACTCCGACTCCCAAGTCCAGGCTTAGCACTGGCTAGGATTCTGGACTCCTGGGTCCTGGGGGCGTTGGGGGCTGGGAATCCGGAATTCTGGGTCGAGGTGGGGTGCAAGAGCTGGGAGACCCCTTCTCCAAGGAGTGGCTGGACACAGTGCTTCGGGGCCAGGTGGTTTAAAATGGGCCGGCAGTCTTGGTCGCCAAGGTCAGGGTCTCGGCCGCGGGGTGAACCCGGGCAGCTCCCCCGCCCCGCCCCGGGATTTCCCGGAGCGCCACGGGTCCAGTCCGGGTGGGGGGCTGAGCAGGAATTCCCCAGGCGCGGGGATTCCAAGAGCGCCACGCTCGGCCGCGCGCCCCGCCTCTGAGCGGGACACCTGGGGCGCCGGGCTAGAAGGGTGGAAGATTCCCTTGCGTGAGCGCCGTGACGTCATCGCGCCGTGTCTGCGCCGTTTCCGAATTCTGCGCTTCGCCGGCTTAACCCTTCCTTCGCCGGAGCCCGGGCTTTGAAGGCTGGGGATTGAGGGTCTGGTGGAACGGAATCTGGGAACCCGGACTCCCAGATTCCTAGAGAGGAGCGGGTTAAGAGGCGGGACTCCTGGATCCTGGAGAAAGGGTTGCTGGGCACCACGGCCGCTGCATCTGCGGGATGGGCTCTGGGCTCTGGAGTCTAAGGAGATGGGGCGCAGGAGGGGCTCTGGACCTCTGGATCCCTGATGAGCTAGGAAGGTACTGACCCGTGGTTCCTCGGGGAGGGGGTTTGCTGACTCGAACGCCTGGTTTCCCGGAGAAAGAGTAGCAGGTCAACTTTTTAGAGCAGAAAGATATTGGGAATCTAGTGCGTCTCCAGGGAATGGTGCGGTGCGAATCTCCCCACCCCAGGCCTCAGGACTGGGAGATCTGGTGTTGGGATTTTTCACGGAAACAGAGGGGGTGCTGCGGAGGGGCGCTCTCCTCCCCCCTTCCTCAGTTTCCACGACGCTGGTGGAAAGTTGGGTCAGAGGGAAAGTGCGGAGTAAAGGGAAGGAAACGGCGGAGGCGGGTACCTCACTTAAAATCGACTTGGCTTTGGAGTTCTATTTGACTTTGGGGTGGTATCAGTGTGCCAGTTTTTCCGCGCGGGAGGGCAAGAAGGGTGCCCACAGTCACTCCTCCCTACCTCGGGTGCATTCGAGTGACTTAAGGACTCCTGATGACTTCCTTCCCCCTCCCCGACTAGTAAGCCGGAATGAGCGCAGCCACTGCCCAACCCAGACAGTGAAGAAGCTCCTGGAAGAACAGAGGCGCCGCCAGCAGCAGCCTGACGCTGGTGGGGTACAGGTGAGGCTCAGGAAGCCCTGTAAGGACCCGTCGCTTGAGGCCCTGTGCGGTAGGGGCTTACTGGTTGGCTAGGCTCTCAGCGCTGATGAGAATTGTAGCCCTGATTCTGATGCCTATAGATTGGGAAGAGATGCTGAGAAAGCCACCAGATAATTAAATTCATCCTGTACCTCTTCGTTTATGTCTCTCTAGGGTCAGTTCTCCCCTCCCCTGGCCCAGCCCCTGACTCCTTCTGTGAATGAGGCTGAGGCTGGTAAGTCTAGAAATTCCCCTGGTTCCCTCAGCTCCCAGCCCCAGCTTCCCTCAGGCACTCCAACACCCTGACTTATAGACCTTTGGGGAACTCAGGGGTCAGGCCCTCATTCTTGCTGGGACTTGATGGAAATTTAACCTAGATTCTCTGGAGCCCAGGTGCACATGGTTCTTCAGGGGCCTAGGCTCCCCGCTTTTGGGGGCCCCAGGTGTACAGATCTCCCAGTTCCTTGGCATCCTAGAAGTCCAGGCTTCCAACCCCTGACAGTCCCAGGATCCTAGACCCCAACCCCTAGGTGTCCGAGAAATCCTAGCTCTCAGCACCTTGGGAGACTTGGGGCTTCCAGCCCGGGCTTTGACTCCCCAGCTTTGGTAACCAGGCCTGCCCCTGCCCCTCCTCTCACACGCAGGCCATACTCACTTCCCAGCACTCCAGGGGACTGTGAGTTCTGCACTTGGCAGCCTGGTACCCCACACGGGCTTTCCAGACTGGGACCCCAACACACACGCTGCCTACACAGACAGCCCCTGCTCTTACCCTGCTTCTGCTGCTGAAGACTTCCTGACTCCTGATTTCCACCCACCCTCGGACCCAGGGCGGCCGTGCCCATTTCCCCTGGGGATGGAGGTGAGATACAGAATGGGGAAGGATGTTGAAGGGCCCCTAATTACAGTTCTCCTCATGCAGTATTTTGAGACATCAGGGATTGGCTTAAAAATCTATTCTTCAAACCTGGTGTGGCAGTACACATCTGTAATCCCAGTACTTGGGAGGCTAAGACAGGAGAATCGCAGCTTCAAAGTCAGCCTGAGCAATTTAGGGAGACCCTGTCTCAAAGTAAAAAATAAAAAGGGCTGGGGGTATAGCTCAGTGGTAGGGCACCCCTCAGTTCAATCCTAGTACTGCCTCCCAAAAGATTATACACACACATATATATTCTATGTAACATATTATGTATATGTATGTGTATGTGTGTGTGTATATATATATATATATATATATCTCCCATTCCCCACTGAGACCCAGAGGTTCAAGATATCTTTGCCCAGATAGGATTCCCAGCCCCAGGCACTTGACCAGAGGCTGTGTACACTTGCGTGTGGTGGGCTGGGAAGGGGGATTCTCAGCTGACCAGCTACCCCTACCACTGCACCCTTAGGACCCCCTGGGCACTCGGCTCTATGCAGAACCTCCCCTGCCACAGGCTGAATCCTGGAGAGTACCTGGGCTCCCCTCAGGACCCCCACAGTTACCCCCATCCACTGGACCGTCCCTGGACACAGCTCGAGCTCACATGCTGGCTCTGGGGCCACAACAGCTGCTAGCCCAGGATGAGGAGGGAGACACGTAAGTATGGGGGGTGGGATCATCTGCAGACTGTTGACTCAGCTGGGGGCCATCCTCACCACTGTTCTCAACCTGTCCTCAGGCTCCTGCACCTGTTTGCAGCTCGGGGGCTGCGCTGGGCAGCGTACGCTGCAGCAGAGGTGTTCCAGATGTACAGATATCTGGACGTTCGTGAGCATAAGGGCAAGGTGAGGCCTGGGGGCCTGGACTCCTGGGCTCAGGAGGACAGAGCTGCAACTGGGTGGGACTCCTGGATCCTGGAGAAGAGAGCAGTGGGGTCTGTACTCCTGGGTCAGAGGGTAGAGTGAGGGGAAGTTGCTGTAGGACTAGATTGACTTTTCCTGTGCCCTGCAGACCCCTCTCCTGGTGGCTGCTGCTGCCAACCAGCCACTGATTGTGGAGGATCTGCTGAACCTGGGAGCAGAGCCTAATGCCACTGACCATCAGGGACGTTCTGTCTTGCACGTGGCTGCCACCTACGGGCTCCCAGGAGTCCTTTCGGTATGGCTAGCTGGCAGGCGGGTGTCTGGGGTGGGTTGGTTGCTCAGAGCTTGGTGCAGGGTGGGAGGCCAGGGGGGACCCTCCTCTGCAGTCTTCCTCCTCCTCCTCCTAGGCTTCGCTTAATTCTTCCTCCTCCTCCTCCATCCAGGCTGTGTTTAGTTCCAGCGTTCAGGTGGATCTGGAAGCCAGAGACTTTGAGGGTAAGCTGGGTGCGGGTAGGGTTAGCATGGAGGTGAGGCTGGGTGAGGTGTGTGCCCCGGGTGTAGGTCCCTCACCATCTCCATTCTGCAGGCCTCACCCCCCTCCACACAGCCATCCTGGCCCTCAACGTTGCTATGCGCCCACCTGGCCTCTGTCCTCGGATGCTGAGTACCCAAGCCCGTGACAGGTTGGCTTGTGTCCAGATGCTGCTACACATGGGTGCCGATCATACCAGCCAGGTGAGCTGGGCTGTGGGTAGCTGGCCCATAGGAGGGGCACACCTGTAATCCCAGTTCTTGGGAGTCTGAGACAGGAGGATTTCAGATTTGAGGCCAACCTCAGCAACTTAGTGAGATCCTGTTTCAAAATAAAAAATAAAAAGGGCTCAGAGGTAGAATGCCCCTGGATTTAATTCCTAGTATATAATAATAATAATAATATAATGATAAGAAAATAAAAATATTAAAGAATTTTGAAGCTGCTTGTAATCCCAGTGGCACATGCTTGTAATCCTAGTACTTGGGAGGCCAAGGCAGGAGGATTGAAGGTTCCAGGACAGCCTTGACAGTGTAGCGAGATTCTTAGCAACCTAGTGAGACCCTGTTTCAAACTAAAAATAAATAAAATAGGGTTAGGGGTATAGCTCAGAGGTAGAACTCCCCTGGGTTCAATCCCAGGTACCACAAATAAAAAAAAAAAAAGAATTTTGAGCACAGATAAAATACAGAAAATGTCGTGCATGGTGGCGCACGCTTGTAATCCCAGTACTTGGGAGGCTGAAACTGGAGCATCTGGGTTCCTGGCCAGCCTCAGCTACTAAGTGAGGCCCTCTGCAACTTAGTGAGACCTTGTTTCAAAATAAAGAATAAAAAATAGGACTAGGGGTATAGCTGGGAGGTAGACTGCCCCTGGGTTCCATCCCCAATACTGCAAAAAAACAAAACAAACAAACAAACAAACAAACAAAAAAACAGAAAATGCTAGAATGAACTTTACATACCCAACATCAATAACCAGTAACTCATGCCAGTGCTGCCTCATCCACCCGTCCACTTTCCCCCTTTCCTGTGTTATTTTCATTTTTTGGCTGTGCTAGAGATCGAACCCAGGGCCTTGAATGCTAAGCACACACTTCACTACTAAGCTACACACCCTGCCTATTTGTGTCTTTTTTTTTTTTTTGCGGTACTGAGGATTGAACCCAGGGGCATTCTATCTCCGGGCTATACCCCCAGTCCTATTTTTTGTTCTTTATTTTGAAACAGGGTCTCACTAAGTTGTGGAGGGCCTCACTAAGCAGCTGAGGTTGGCCGCCAACCTGGATCCTCCCGTCTCAGCCTCCCAAGTACTGGGATTACAAGCCTGCGCCACCATGCCTGACTCTATTTGTGTCTTTAAAAAATAAATTCTTTTAGCTGGGCATGGTGGCGCACGCTTGTAATCCCGGTACTTGGGAAGCTGAGATGGGAGGATCCAGGTTGGCGGCCAGCCTCAGCTACTTACTGAGGTCCTCCGTAACTTAGTGAGACCCTGTTTCAAAATAAAGACTTAAAATAGGGCTGGGGATGTAGCTCAGAGGCAGAATGCCCCTAGGTTCAATCCCTAGTAACGCAAAAACAAAACAAAAAAAACCTCTTTTACTCTCAGTACCATTATTCCAGTTTAGAATTAGTGATCTCATAATCTTAAATTTCCTGGCTGTATTCAAATTTCCTTTTGGCTCTAAAGCAACTTTTAATATTTTATTTAAAAATTAGGATCCAAATAAAGCTCATATATTATAATAATATGTCTTTTTAATCTACTTTTAAACTGGGGCTCCCCTTTTCCTCTATTTGTTTTCTCTTCATAATTTGTTTGGTGAGCAAACTAGGTTGTTTTCCCTGAACAAGCACATAAGGTTTTTGATGTTCATTAAAAAATGAACTTTAGCCAGGCATGGTGGTGCACACTTGTAATCCCAGTACTTGGGAGGCTGAGACAGGAGGATTGCAGGTTCGAGGACAGCCTAGTAAGTAGTGAGACTATCAGTAAGTAGTGAGACCTTGTTTCAAAATAAAAATTAAAATTAGGGCTGGAGGTATAGCTTGGAGGTAGAATGCCCCTGAGTGATACTGAGGAACCTGTGATCCTTGTGTCTCAGTACTGGGATTACAGGCATGCACCACCATACCTGGCTTATAATAAAGTTTCTTTTTAGAAAAGGTATAATTTCCAAAATATGAACAGAACAGCTCAATACTGCAGTGGATACAGACTTAGTCAATTGATCAATGCTGGCCAACTCCTCTCCTTGTAGATAGAGTCTCTATGGGTTGGGGGTGCATTTTAATGTGTTAAATAGAATGCAAGGGGCCAGTACAACTGCAGGCCCAGAGAGCTCTTGTGAGAGATTGGAAAAGGAGCCTGTTTCTCAAAGACAGCAGAAAAAAAATATAACAAACGTACAGTTCTGTGATGCATATGGTTTGTATTGCACCCTCCCCTAGATGTGGTACACTTGCGTAGTACACAACACATACAGCTGTTTAAGGCACTCCTGGGTAGTGCTTGCAAAGCGAGGCCAGAGTCTTCAGAGGCTTCTGGGTTTCATGGGAGGGAGTCTGGCCTGACCTCTGCCATTGGCCCCACACAGGAGATCAAGAGTAACAAGACAGTTCTGCACTTGGCCGTGCAGGCTGCCAACCCCACCCTGGTTCAGTTGCTGCTGGAGCTGCCACGGGGAGACCTGCGGGCCTTCGTCAACATGAAGGTGAGGGCCTAGGCTGGGATTGCCTGAGATAGGATAGAGAAGGGCGCTGGGGCTTGGGGATTTTATGGGCCGTGGACACAGGATATGTGGGATGTGAAGGGGACCCAGAAGGACATAGGCATGGGGGCGGGTGTAGAGGGGCTTCTAGATGCAGATGTGGCCGAACAAGGAGTGCAGTGGGGAGGCCCAGGGGGCTGAGTCTGGCTCCTCATCAGCCTCTCTCTTCAGGCCCACGGGAACACAGCCCTCCATATGGCGGCTGCCCTGCCCCCTGGGCCACCCCAAGAGGCGATTGTGCGGCACCTGTTGGCAGCCGGGGCCGACCCGACACTGCGCAACCTGGAGAATGAGCAGCCTGTCCATCTGCTGCGGCCCGGGCCGGGCCCCGAGGGGGTGAGCCTGACTGCAGAGCTGGGGGCGGGGGACCCTAGACCCCACCCAGTCCTGACTTTTGAGGGCAACTTCTGATCTCAGAAGATGACTTTGATTCTTATCCAACCCTGGGTTTGACATGTAACCTCTGACCTCAGCATCTGATCTTTTCCCTCAACAAACTGACAGCTCCTGAGCTTGACTCTAACCCTGACCTCCCAACCCTGAATCTTGACCTCTGTGACCTTTGGTCCACCAGTGGGACCTCCAAACTCCTGTCCCTAAGCCTGGGTCCTGATCTCAAACATGACTTCTGACCTTTGACTTCCATTCAGTGCTAATCCCAAGGTGGGAGCCCCCCAGCCAGCAACACATATCTCTTCATTCTCTGCTCTGGCTCCTGAGCTGACCTTCTACCCTGACTACCCCCACTTCGTTTCTCCTCTCTAGTCCCTGACTATACACAGTGCAAACAACTCCCCACTCTCCTTCAGGCTCCCACACTGTGTCTTGCTTTGTCCACAGCTCCGGCAGCTGTTGAAGAGGAGCCGTGTGGCACCCCCAGGCTTGTCCTCTTAGGACTCGAACCCAGAACCTGGACTGATTTTCCAGTCCCCACCGTCCTGTGGGACAGCCAGCGTATGCTAATGTTGCAAATCCATGATAATGTATATGGGGTGTCCTGCCATTAGGGTCTTATGTTAAAACCCCAAAATGGCTGTGGAGGAGAGTGAACAATCCCCAATATTTGGGGTGGTGTGACACCCCTCCCCCACCTCAAAGGGCCTTCTGGATGATTTCTGTGAAATTGAGGCCCCTTGATTGTTTCTGTGAAACTTCCTGAGTTCCTCTAGTCCTCTGCCAGGATCTTTCAGGATCCTCTCCCCTAACTCAGCCCTGCATATCCAGAAGCCCATTTGTTATCCCCTTCATGAGACTTGGAGAATGTCCTTACCATCTCAACAGGGCTCCTCAGATGGCCCCAAACCCTCCCCAGGACCTATAGCCCTCAGGTCCTGCCCCCCAACATAGGAAGGACCCTCTGGGATTCCTGTTTCCTGGATCCTGCTGCTTTTGATCAGCACTCAGTGGAGTCCCTGTCCCAGACCTCAGCATTCCCAGTGAGAGTGAGTCCCTCCCCTCATCTCGAAGCTCACTATTAAACCTGATTTGGACTAGAACTGTCATTGTCATTCTTGGGGACACTGGGGTGGGAAAGTGGCCATGACCCCCCATTGAGAGGTCACATTTGGATGAGTGTGCCTGGGTGGGGCATGTAACTGAGCACCATCACCCTCATACATACATAGCTGCCCAACTGCCAGTTTTAGCACCTGTGGGTTATTAATTCTTAGCATTTAGGTGAGAAAGTCCAAGATCAAAGTGACAGCAGGCACAACGTTTGATGAGGGCACTTTTTCTGGTCTACAGATGGTCATCTTTATCCTGCAGGCATTTTCAGACCACTGATGGCCACTCTGCCCTGTGTAACATCTGGCAAACCTTAAAGGCCAGGCAGGGAGAGCCAGGTGTGGTGGTGCATGCTTGTAATCCCAGTACGTGGGAAACTGAGATAGGAGGATCACAGGTTCGCAGCCAGCCTCAGCAACTTAGTGAGGCCCTCCACAACTTAGTTTAAGACCCTGTTTCAAAATAAAAATAAAAGAAGTCTGGGGGTATAGCTCAGGGGTAGAATGCCACTTTGTTCAGTCCTCAGTACCCCCCCCCCCCACACACACACAAACAAAAAGCCAGAGAGATTAGCCGTGGCAGCACACACCTGCAATCCCAGACTTGGAAGACTGAGACAGGAGGATCGCAGGTTCAAGACCATCTTCAGCAACTTAGTGAGACCCTGTTTCAAAAATTTAAAGCCAGGCGTGGTGGCGCACGCTTGTAATCCCAGTACTTGGGAGGCTGAGACAGGAGGATCATAGGTTTGAGGCCAGCCTCAGCTACTTAGTGAGGCCCTCTGCAACTTAGTGAGACCCTGTTTCAAAATAAAGAATTAAAAATAGGGCTAGGGGTGTAGCTCGGAGGTAGAATGCACCTGGATTCAATCCCCAGTAACACACACACACATACAAAGCCAGGGAGCTTATTGGGCTAGAAATATGTCTCAGTGGTAGAGCGCTTACCTAACATACACAAGACCCTGAGTTCAACCTCAGCATTAAACAAACAAAAAGGAAGGAAAGGAGGGAGGAGGAATTGAAGGTGGGCAGGCAAGCCAGGGAATTCATGCCCACTTTTCACCCCAGCAGCTCTCAGCCAGTGACTGATAGGAGATGGCATACACGTGGTCCAGGTCCCTTACCTCTTTGTGGGGGTAACTTGGAAGTACACATTGCTCTCTGGCTTCTGGAGTCCCCCAACAGAATGAATGAAGCTCCAGTTCCCCCAGTGGTCAGGGTTTGATAACATCTCCTTTCTTGGCTGTTTTCCCTTCTGTGTCTCTTCCTGCCTCATCTGCAATGGTCTCCATCCCTCTCTAATGATTTGGCCTTAAGTACTTGCCTCAGTGTCTGCTTATGGAGAAACCCAGACTAAGACAGAGACCTCCCACCAAGCCTGCTTCTCAGACTTGCCCCACAGCCTCTGCTTTGATTCTTTCAGTCAGATTCCCAAGAGCCCCACCCCAGAAAGCCCCCAACCCACCGGAGTTCCCTGGCTCAGATCCTTTCATGGACAATAAACCAAGTATATATTTCAAGGCAGGTGCCAGCATCTCCAACCCAACACTGAAAGTTTGAAACGCTCACCTCTTTTGTGTGTGTATATGGTCCTGGGGATTGAACCCAGGGGCATTCTACCTTCAAACTACACCCTTAGCCCTATTTTGGTTTTTATTTTGAAAGAGGCTCTCACTAAGTTGCTGAGTGTCTCACTAAGTTACTGAGGTTGGCCTCAAACCTGTGATCCTCCTGTTTTAGCCTCTCAAGTACTAGGGTTATAGGTGTGCACCACTGCACCAGGCTCTTGATTGTTCATGATTCTGCATCCGGGCTGGGTTTAGTTGGTATTTCTGCCATCTTCGTTTGGTCATAGCTCCACTGGGCTGAAATCCTAGACAACTTCACTCTCATGTGATAGCTCTGCTGAGATGGCTGGAACTTCTGGGAATGGACCAAGAATCCATGTGGTCCAAGAAGGCAGATGGAACCTTCCATGTGGAAGCTGAGGGCTCCAAGAAGATACGCTGGGTTTGCCCATGCTGGCTGGTATCTCATTGGCTAAAGTCAGCCATGTGGCCACACCCAGAATCAGCATGTTGGGGGGCATTGTTCTAGGGCATGAAAATTGGGAAGCAGAGTTACGAGGGACCACCAGGTTAAATCTCCCACAACAGCTGCCCTGGGCCAGTGTGTGTGTACTCTTGCATGTACCAACGTAGTGGCAGCTGGCTCATGAAGAATTCATATGAATATGCTGTATTTCATCAGTTCTAAGAAGACCTTCATTGCAATTGGAATTCATCTTATAGTCAATTGTGGCACATAGTTTAATTTTTGCTCTTTTTTTCCTTTTTTTTTTGCATATAAAAGTCTTCCTCCTCCTTCTGTGATACTGTGGAGTAAACCCATGGGTATTCTACCTCTAAGCTACACCCTCAGTCCTATTTGTTTTTTTTTTTTTTGTTTTGTTTTTTGAGGTACTGGGGATTGAACTCAGGGGCATTCTACCTCCGAGCTACACCCCCAGCCCTATTTTTTATTCTTTATTTTGAAACCAGGTCTCACTAAGTTGCGGAGTGCCTCACTAGGTAGCTGAGGCTGGCTGCAAACCTGGATCCTCCAGTCTCAGCCTCCCAAATGCTGGTATTACAAGCATGTGCCATCACACTCGGCTCTCTCAGCCCTATTTGATTTTTTTTTTTTTTTTGAAACAAGGTCCCACTAAGCTGCTGAGGCTGATCTCAAATTTGTGATGCTCCTGTCTCTGCCTCCTAAGTAATGGAATTACAGGTGTGTGCCACCATGCCCCTCCTCCTCCTCCTCCTCCTCCTCCTCCTCCTCCTCCTCCTCCTTCTCTTCTTCTTTGGGTGCTGTGGTGCTAGGGCCTCATGCATGTTAGGCAAGTGCTCTACTACTGAGCTATATACCCAGCCCAATGATGCTATTTCATATCATTGATGGCATCTGAGATTTGGTTAACATAAAAGCTGTATATCTCAATTTGTATTAGTACAGACTGGAAGTTTACATGTCCCCCATTCATATACTGAAACAATAAACCCCAGTGGAATAGTATTTGGAAATGGGGCCATTGGGAGGCAGTGAAATTAATGCCTTTATGAAAGAGACAGGAGAAAGCTTGCTTTCTCTTTCTCTCTCTCTCTCTGTTCTCTGCTAAATGAGGACACTGCAAGAAAATGACCATCTGCAAACTGGGAAGAGTGCCATTAGGCACGGAATCTGCTGACACCTTGATCGTGCACTTTCCAGCCTCTGGAACTGTGAGAAATAAATGTTTATTGTTTAAGCCATAAAGTATGGTATTCATTTTAGCAACCGGAACTAAGGTAAGTATCAACACACACACACACACACACACACACACACACACACACACACACACACACACACACCATATACCACTAACATAACAGAATGTCCCTGAAAAACTACATTATTAAAATAATTATTTGGGTGTGGTGGTGTACACTTGTAATCCCAGTACTTGGAAGGCTGAGACCGGATGACTGCAGGTTCAAGAACAGCCTCAGCAGCCGGGCGTGGTGGCGCACGCTTGTAATCCCAGTACTTGGGGGACTGAGACCGGAGGATCTGGGTTTGTAGCCAGCCTCAGCTGCTTAGTGAGGCCCTCTGCAACTTAGTGAGATCCTGTTTCAAAATAAAAAATAAAATAGGGCTGAGGGTATATCTCGGAAGTAGAATGCTCCCCCCCAAAACAAACAAACAAACAAAAAAACCCCAAAAACAAACAAAAAAAATAGCCTCAGCAAATAGATTCTCATCAACCTAGAGAGACCCTGTTTCAAAATAGGACTGGGGGTGTACTCAGACTTAGAATGCTCCTGGATTCAATCTCTAATACCAATAAAATAAAATAGCTGTGGTTGTAACTTGGAGGTAGAATGCTCCTGAGGTCAATTCCCAGAACAACAACAACAAAAAGCAGCCTTTCATTTCCCGTCTCATTTGCCTGGAGCTCCTTATGCGTTGTTAGCTGTTGATCACTCACGGTTGTGAAAACACAAAGGCAGCTTTCCCCTGCATGAAATACCACTATCAGAATGCTGATGCAAGCTGAATTCTCTAATGAAGTTGTGGCATTACATTCAACTTGCATCTTAAAGGCATCTTCCTCCTTATACCTACCAGGTGTGTATTTAATATACATGACCTGCATTTATATGGATACATTATGAAGAGCCACTGCTAGCTCATGAGCCCTTTGGGATAGTTAGAAATAGGTACTCCCTTCCCAAGCCATCTGTCAGGTAATCCTGGGATATGTTGACATAAGAGCATGGCACATTACTGCCATCTACTGGGCCTTGTGGTAAAATAACAAATCTACCAAGTCTAGGGGTAAATGGTATCACTTGGAATCCTGCAGTGCACAATTTTTTTTTTTTTCGGTACTGGGGATTGAACTCAGGGGCGTTCTACCTCCGAGATATACCCCCAGCCCTGTCTTTTTATTCTTTTTATTTTGAAACCAGGTCTCACTAAGTTGCGGAGTGCCTCACTAGGTAGCTGAGGCTGGCCGCGAACCCGGATCCTTTGGTCTCAGCCTCCCGAATGCTGGGATTACAAGCGTGAGCCACCATGCCCGGCCACAATTTTTTTTATGTGCTTTTAATGGTGCATTATGGTCTCACATAATAATGTATATCATATTGACATTGACATACATGCACACAAAACTTGGTGCCCCCCCACCTCCCTCCCTTCCATACACAGTACTGAGACTGACATAGGGATTTTCACATATGTAAACACCGTCCATGTTAGTATTTCCAATAATGAACCTCAGTCTTCCCCCTCCCCTTCCCTTAGACCACCTCCCTGGTTCCACTGAGGTTTCTCCTCCATTATCTGGAGTCCCTCTGGTATCCCAGTTACTCCCTAGCTTGCACATATTAAAGAAAACATATGTCCCTTCACTTTCTGTGACTGGCTAATTTCACTTAA
>PVLC010001819.1:0-130563 GCA_004027655.1 Graphiurus murinus | reverse complement strand
GCGCACGCTTGTAATCCCAGCATTCGGGAGGCTGAGACCGGAGGATCCGGGTTCGCGGCCAGCCTCAGCTACCTAGTGAGGCACTCCGCAACTTAGTGAGACTTGGTTTCAAAATAAAGAATAAAAAAACTAGGGCTGGGGGTATATCTCGGAGGTAGAATGCCCCTGAGTTCAATCCCCAGTACCGCAAAAAAAAAAAAAAAAAAAAAAAAAAAAAAAAAAAAAAAAAAAACCTCAACAGAGAGCCCACAGAGTGGGATAAAAATTTTGCCAGCTACTCCTCTGATAGAGTACTAATATCTAGAATATATGACAGAACTTTTAGAAGACAGGAGAATTTATAGAAAGTAACCCAGAGTCTGACATTAGGATATGGAAAAGTTTCTTAGATAAGATATAATAACACTAAAAGAAATATTAGACAGGTGTGGTGCATATATGTAGAATCCCAGTACTTGAGAGGCTGAAATGAGAGGATCACAGGTTCAAGGCCAGACTCAGCAACTTAGTGAGACCCTGTTTCAATATAAAAAATAAAAATGGTTGGTGGTATGGCTCAGAGGGAGAATGCCCCTCGGTTCAATCTTCAGTACCAAAAGAAGTATTACTAAACCTACCTCCATTAAATATAGGATTTGTGTCCATCAAGACGCCATAAAAAGAATTTAAAAACAAGCCAGATGTGGTGGCCATTCCTGTAATCCCAGTACTTGGGAGGCTGAGACAGGAGGATTGCAGGTTCAAGGCAAACCTCAGCAACTTAGATTATTTTTCAAAAATATATATATATAAAGCATTGAGGGGGTGTAGCTATGAGGCAGAATGTCTCTGAGTTCAATTCCTTGTACCAAAAATAAATAAAATTTTAAAATAATTAAAAAACAACTGGGCATAGTGGCACACACTTGTAATCCCAGTACTTGGGAGGCTGAGAGAGGAGGATGACAGGTAGCAAGTGAGACTCTCATCAATCTAGTGAGACCCTGTTTCAAAATAAAAAATAAAATAAAAATAAAAATAAAATAGGGCTGAGAATGTAGTTTATAGGTAGAATGTCCCCAGGTTCAATCCCTAGTACCACATATACACACACACAAAAAAAATAAAAAACAAGCCAGCCACAAGCTGGGTGAAGATATTTGTAACTACATAATCAACAGAGAATAAATATCCAATATATAAACAACTCCTGCAAATAAATATGAAAAAGATATCCAATATAAAATTTCACAAAAGATATAAACAGCCATTTCAGTGAATAAGATGCACATATGAACCATAAGTATATGAAATGTTGTTCAACATAATTAGTAATAAGAGAAGTACAAAGTAAGATCACAACAAATTGTCATATTGCTAGCTAGACAAAAATAAGAAATTAGACAATATTGAAATTTGGAGAGGATGTGTATTAATTGAAATTCTTACACATTGCTTGTGAAAATACAAGTAGGTTCATTGCTTAAAATAATTCAAGATTTCCCTATAAAGATCACTGTTTACATACATTGCAATCCAGGGTTTCCACTTCTAGGTATACTACCTTAGAACAATTCTTGCCTGTGTACATACATAAGAATGTTCATAACAACCATGTTAGCAATAACAAAAACCTGCATAAGTCCAGACATCCATCAACATAATAATAGATAAATTGTAGTATTTTATCACACTGGAACAATGTGTGAACATGGAACAAAGTCATGAAAATGAATTTATAAAAGCTACTACATAAAGCTACATGGATACATTAATATATATATACATATGTATATATGTAGCCCCAGAGTGTTGTGCATGGTATGACTCTATTCATACTAACAAAACCAAGCTATTTTGTGTAGACAAAAATCACCTAAGTTATAAAACCTTTTTTTAATTTAGAGAAATGGTAAGACACAAAAATCAAGATATGGTTAAGCTTTGGTGGAGAGATAAGTGAATGCTCTAATGGAAATGGAAGACCATTGATAATTGTCTGCTTCTTCGGTTTAGTGTGAAGACCATAAGTGTTTAGACTATGTTTTTGCTGTGTAATTTATGCATATGCACTTTCTATGGTGTATATAAGATATCATATTAAAATAATATATTTGCTTTTCAGAAATCTGCCTGAATCTTCGAGATCCTCCAACTAATATAATCATCATTCCAGAAAAGCAGGTGAAACCAGAATGGAGATTGCCAAAATTAAATCACCGATTTATCACAAGGTAAAACAGTATTTGTAAAATGGCTTAAATATTAATTTTCAAATGTAAGTTACTGAAAAGTAATTCATTATAATTTGCTCAAAATCTACCCAAATTATGTGGTAGCAATTATACAGATATATATATATATTTCATAATCAAAAATATACAGTGTTTTTCAGTTTTTAAAGATACAATATCCGGGCGTGGTGGCGCACGCTTATAATCCCAGCATTTGGGAGGCTGAGACCAGAGGATCCGGGTTCGCAGCCAGCCTCAGCTACCTAGTGAGGCACTCCACAACTTAGTGAGACTCGGTTTCAAAATAAAGAATAAAAAATAGGGCTGGGGGTATAGCTCAGAGGTAGAATGCCCCTGAGTTCAATCCCCAGTACCGCAAAATAAATAAAGATACAATATCAGCAGGGGGTAGTGGCGCATACTTGTATTCCCAGTACTTGGGAGACAGAGACAGGAGGATCCATGTTCATAACCAGCCTCAGCTACTTAGTGAGGCTCTCTGCAACTTAGACCCTGTTTCAAAATAAAGAATAAAAATAGGACTGGGGGTGTAGCTCAGAGGTAGAATGCCCCGGGGTTCAATCCCCAGTACCGCAATTAATTAATTAGTACAATATCTAATAATTTTGCTTTTTTTTTAGATCAGAACTGGATGATATGCCAGAGAATCATATCTGTGATGTTATTGGCATGTTAGCTTTTGTAGGAAGGGTCCAGCGGTCAAAAAAGAAAGGTAAGCGTTTAAATTTGAAAATAGTAGAAAGTATTTCTGTGAACTGTCCTGTGTTCATATGCATATAATCAACTACCTTAATTTATTTTCATATTCTACCCGTATAGAAAACCGTGAAGATTTTTGGTCATATCGCTGGATTCACATTGCTGATGGGACTTCAGAGCTACCCTTCATAGTGGAACTGTTTTCTACATCTCAACCAGAAATCTTTGAAAATATTTACCCAAGTACTCTATTGTTAATATATTTGTATTTTTATTTGGGGGAGTGGAGATATTAATTTTAAAATAGTAGAATAAGGTGACTTACAGAAGCACCATGACATTGAATTAGAAAACTCAAGCCGTCTGACAACATATTTAAATCTTTTCTATATTAGTATCATATTTAGTATTTTAGATATTAACTATCTTGTTGTCTGTTCATAATTTTCTTGGGATTGAAACCAGTTTTTCAGAAAACAGGTGCTCTTGTCAATTCTTATTAGAATTTCACACATAAAACCTGCTTACAGTTCAGTAAAACTTAAGCATAGGCAGTCAATTCTTTTTGTATCCATTTGAAAACTAAGTAGACCCATCAAAGACAATAAAGATTTTACTAATATGGCATTAATTGGTAAAGGATTGGCAGACTATGTAATTAAGTAATGACAATGATAAATATTATTCCATTTGAGTATTAAATTTATACTGTGTTGATGGTATTTATACCAGCTGGTCAATATTTTGCTTTCTTTGGCATTGAATTTTTTCCCCTGCATTCATTCGGATATAAGTGTATTTTTAGTAGTTTTATATATTTTTAAATATTTTAAGGAGACCCTATTATATGTTTTATATAACATCACAGACTAGTCTTCAAATCTGTCATTTTAAGACAAAAATATACTTAATACTTTTCAACATTTTTATGAATATTTCTTATTCTAATTCAGACTATGAAACTATTTTAGATATGGCATGCTGTTTATTATTTTTGCTTGCCAACACTGGGAAAGTCTCCAGTATTTATTGTTTCTAATTTTCTTAACTAGTAATAAGGTGGAAGTTGTAAATCTGTTCTAGAGACCATACACAGGACTGTCCTCCTACTCTTTTATTCTCTATACAAAATACTATTTCACACCTCCACTTCATTAGATTCCACCCTTACCTTGTGAGATAAAAATGTTTGATATTATCTGAATAGAACAGAATCTCACCTCAACTTTTGGGGAATGAAACCGAATTTTTGGCCATAACTAAGGCATGGACTTCCAAGGCCAGTGGGCTATGACCTCTTATATAACTTCTCTGAGGCATAAATGATTGGCAGTGGGACCTCCCATGATAATTTCATTACCTCATTTTAGATGAGCTTTATGATCAAGTCTCTCTCTTTTGGTAGCCACTTTAAACAAAGTAGCTGACATGAATTTGGAGTAAAGCTTTCTCACAAAATGTTTGCCAAGTATGCATGTTCGATTTCTTGTGATAATGTGAAATCTATCTTCCTATGAAAGGTATGTATAGACCATGGTGAGATTCATCCTAGTATAATAGCTGACAACAATCAATTTATTTTTGTCTTTTGACTAAGAGTGAAAGAAAAAAATCATTAAATGAATGGTGAGTATTAAGGGCACCTCAGCCTATGAAGGGAAGCATGACCAAGAGACTTCTGAAATAATACCAAAATTCTTTGGTAGAATAGCATGTTTTTTATCATTTTTGTTATCATTGTTGTTCTTGTTAGTATTAAGGAAAGTGAAAACTAAAGGGAGCTAATAATGTGTGTTTATTTGTACCAGGTAGTTATAGATATTATCTCGTTTTGTACTCCCAGTTACCTTTTAGAGAGCTGATTATGTAACAAATTTTCAGATGAGAAAGCAAAGATACTGAGGGATTATTTTCTGGATGTCAAACAGCTAGAAATTGTTAGATCTGACACTCTGGTTTTTAATGGCCATGAAATTAGAATAAAATATTTCTTTATTTTTTAATTTATTTTGTGTGTGGTAAGACTACAACATGAGATCTATTCACCCAACAGATTTTAGAGGATTTTTTAATGTGGATATATTAGCACCTTTTGCCATTAATAGCTATGTCTGTACAGATTTGGTATGAAGAAAAATGATAGAAACTAATATTCTTAGCAGTTGAACAGATCTTCTTTATTTTCATTGCTACAGAATAAGGAACTAATAAATAGAAAATATAGCCAATGAACTTATAATTGTGCTCTGGGAAAAATTTTATTCTCGAAATAGAACCACTTTTGTGTGATTACATGAATTTATATTTCATTTATTCATTTCCAAGTTTGTAAGATGATAACTGGGCATATGATGAGTTAAAATAAATTAAATATTGTTGGATTCGTGAATTATTCATAACTAAGTAATCTAATAGTTAAAACAATTGTTAGTTTTCAAAAATGGTTGAAGTCTGAAAATACCATAATCCCATCCATGGATACTTTGTATCCTATCCAGTAGGTTAGCCAGATAAAAAATAATAAGTGTTGGCCAGGCATGGTAATCCCAGTTACATGGGAAGCTGAGACAGGAGGATCTCAGGTTCAAGGCCAGTCTCAGCACCTTAGGGATACCCCATTTAAAAATAAATGCTACCTCTGTAGCACAATAAAAGCTACCTCTGTAGCTCAGAGGTAGAATGCCCTTGGGTTCAATGCCCAGTACCAAAAATAAATAAATAGGTGTTATAAGCCCTGCTATTAAGCCTTGAAGTCTAATTTAGATAAATACATGAGAGATAGGAAACACTTGCATAAGCAAAGAAAAATTAATACTCTATAGCCCTGTCTGGTGGAAGGATTTGGAGTAATTTGAATCTCAGTGTTACATGGAACTAATCAGTGAAAGTATCATGGAGAAACTGTTTGTTTGTTTTTAGGAAATAACTGTTCACAGTGTCCAATTAGAATGACTCTCTCATTCTTCATCTTTGTGCTAGGCAAATGAGTTCAGTTATACCCAGCCATTGTATTTTCCAAAAGAAAGACTTCTGGTAAAATGAAAGCTGGTAAATGTCAGGTCCTTGCTGCTCGAAGTGTAGTGAGAGAACAGGCAGCATTGGTATCACCTAGGAGCTTATTAGAAATGTAGACTCTTGGGCCCCATTGTAGAACTATTGAATCTAATTTTGCATTTTAATAATAGTCCTATGTGATTCTTATGTTCCTCAAATTTGAGAAACATTGTGGTAGATTCTTATCTTGGTATGTAGTCTTTGAAATGCAAAAATATTAAAGTGTTTTCATTTTCCACAGTGACATACTTCGTGTGTACACAGTTAAAAGTTGTCAGAAATGACACTCAAGTACCAAAACTGCTTTACCTCACTACTACAAATGAGAGCCGAGTGTTCATTACTGGTGAGTCATTTCTTTATATATTCTTTATTAGAACTGGAATATATTTTGTCTTCACTAGAACCATTTAGCACAGCTTAACTTTTACATTCTAACATTCAACTAAAATATAGCTTCATTTTGACCTCCTTTATCACTTTAAAAATATTTTTTTAAAAAAAGGCCAGCCGCCAGGCGTGGTGGTGCACGCTTGTAATCCCAGCATTCAGGAGGCTGAGACCAGAGGATCCGGGTTTGCGGCCAGCCTCAGCTACCTAGTGAGGCACTCTGCAACTTAGTGAGACTCGGTTTCAAAATAAAGAATAAAAAATAGGGCTGAGGGTATATCTCGGAGGTAGAATGCCCCTGAGTTCAATCCCCAGTACCGCAAAAAAAAAAAAAAAAAAAAAAAAAAAAAAAAAAAAAAAAAAGGCCAGCCTCAGCAAGTTACTGAGACCTTCAGTAACTTAACAATACCCTGTTTCAAAATGGAAAATTTAAAAATAACTGGGGGTTTACCTCAGAGGTAGGTAAACTACCTCTAGGCTAAATCCCCAGTACCAAAAAAAAAAAAAAAAAAGAATGTTTGGCCTACATTGTTTCTATGATTTTGTAACTCATTGGAGAATTACATTTACATCCACATCCTTCTGTTAACTTTAATTCCTGCTTGATGTAGAATGTAGATAATCCCAAATTGCTTGCTAAATAGAAGACTGTTAGGCTGAGTACCACAATATGACTCATTAACCTTATTTTTAAATTGTACTCAATAAAACAAACACATGTGTCAAATTTTGACCCCAAGATCTCACATTTTACTTATATAATCTCACTAGTTATCTGTAAGTAAAGTAAGACCTTCAAATCTGTGGGTTCTATACCCATAAATTCAACCAATCTTGAATCAAAAATATTTGAAAAAATTTCATGTGTACTCAACATGAGTAGACTTTTTGTGTCATTATTCCACAAGCAATACAACATAACAACCATTCTCATAGCATTTACATTTTTTTTTTTGCAGTACTGGTGATTGAACTCAGGGGCATTCTACCTCCGAGCTATACCCCCAGCCCTATTTTTTATTCTTTATTTTGAAACCGAGTCTCACTAAGTTGCGGAGGGCCTCACTAGGTAGCTGAGGCTGGCCCCGAACCTGGATCCTCCGGTCTCAGCCTCCTGAATGCTGGGATTACAAGCGTGCGCCACCACTCCCGGCTCATTATATTAAGTGTTATAAGTAATCTAGAGATTTTTAAAAACATACAGGAAGATGTGCATAGGTTACATGCAAATACTATGACACTTTATATAAAGGACTTTAGCATCTGCATGCTTTGGTAGCTCCAGGGGTCTTAGAACCAATCCCACATAGATACTGAGAGACAGCTATACATTGTTTTTCTCTATTCCCTCAAAAAACTTAACTGAAAGTTTCCAAATCAGAGAACAAGAAAATAGTATGGAATGGGATGTTGACCAGAATACTACAGTAATATTGGTAATTGAGAAATTTGTCGAAGGAAAAGTTCTAGAAAAGTTTTAGCGTACATATTTGTCATTGCCTTATTTTATAAATACAATATCAGATATGATATGCAACTTTTAAGTATGCTTTAAATGAATTTAAATGTTGAGCTGTATTCATAGACAGTTTAGTTCTTAGATGATACCATACTTTCAGGTTAATCTAAAAACCAGTATAATTAGAAAATGTCAGCCATTTGAGTAGTTTCAAAAATAGAATTTATTCATTTTTCTTTTTCTGATGTCTTTATCATTTGTACACAGTTGTAGATTAGTCCATTTAAATTGTAATACATCTTTCTTTGGATAAATATGTGCTACATAGTGAATAAATGAACTTGACTTGTTCTTGGTGACAGGAAAGGCTTTAATATTAAACTGTTATTAAGATTCATTTATTAGACTTTTTTAAGTCCATGCAGTTTATTACAGTGACTTTTTTATTTCTCATTTTTTACGCTTTACCCTTCTTGCAAGGAGGTCATAGAGGCCAGCCGTATACCTATGATACCAAGGTAAAAAACTTTATTCAGTGGATTAGAACAAAGACCGATTCTGGGGAAGTGAAGAATACTGTTATTGGTGGATATTATCCCTATCCACCAGTGCCAGAGACATTTTCCAAGTATAGTAGTTCTGTTAAAGGTACTGATGTAATTGCCAGTTCCTTGCTGATATGTTTATATGCTGCACATACGATACATACTTTTTCAGTTAGTCATTTTTATCCTTTATGGGAGTGAGCTCAAGTGTAGCAATGCTCAGTGATAATAATTTGGTCTCAATGTAGAACTAAAAATACATGTTGTGCCTCCTAAAGGTAAATATTTTGATTTTTATTAGACTGGAAAGAAAGAGAGAATGTATAAAAAACTAACAGGGATAACATCTTGATTTAATGTCACTGAGATCAGATCTGACTTTGGTAGGTCTCAATTCTTATATTATTATATAGGAAGACTAAAGATATTTAAAAGACACACTGGGCAATTTGATATGTTGATATTAACAACTGTATTATGCTATTTCTGTGGGGTGATATATGTTGTGTATAACATAATTAAGTACTACCTTTAAATAAAAAATGACACCAAAAAAAAAAGTGGGATGCCAAATTTGGAGTTGATGCACTGATGAGAGGCCTAACAATAATTTATATTTTAGTTGAATTATGATGTAACAGTTGAAAATTTTAATATAAACATATCCTTTTTTAAAAGCTATGAAATAATTGCATGGTTTGGAGGTAAAAGGGAAACACTGAAATGCTGACATATCCCCTCTAATTATTGTCATCCTCTTGTATGTTATAATATTAACAATGTGTTCTATACGGTTGAAATAATTAAAATGTGTTTTATATGTAGTTGACTATATAGAGTTTAAACTCTATATAGTTTGAAATATGATATACAAATTACATTCAATATGTAAAGTTTCCATTACAAATGAAGACTTCAGATTGGAAACCTGTATTACAATTTAACTGATAAATGTATTTTGCCTATTTTACAAAAATTACATAAGAGGATGTCAAACCTCAAAGTCCCACAAATTTAAGTTAATGTAGCAAGTTTATAATTTCATGTTGTGAAATTGCATTGCAAATCTAATTCTTATTTTTATCATTTCAGTTCTTTAAAACTTACAATTTCCTTGGAATTATTCTTTTGCAGTTGAGTCGCTCTTGACAGCTATAAGTGAAGTGAGGAAGGAGATTGAAGACTTGCAGTATAGGGAACAAAAGCGCATTGCAATTCAGGGGATAATTACTGTTATAAAGTATATCCCCCATAGCTGTGCAACTGAAAGTGCCTCAGCATCAGAAACACTTCGGGTATGGTGCCAGAGAATTAATAGTATATCTCTGAAAGCACTGTGATCATAATTACAACTGGTGCCTTGTACATTATACATTGACTCTTAATGATGTAAATCTAAGAGAGAACATTTATTTTAGTTTTTTGTTTATTTCCTTTTTCTGTAATTTGTTTTGGGGCACACAGGGTTAATGGTCACAGCCTCTGATATTCCCCAATGCTCTCAAAACTTGATTTTGTCTTCTGAATAATTTGAGACTATCACAAATGTCTTCAACTTCCAGGTGGTATATATGACTAAATTGGTTTTCTAACTTTTATTAGGCCAAAATTACAGGAAACCTTTCACAGGAAGTTTTTACCTCTATATACTGTCTGACACTGTAGTTTTACTCAGAGTCTCTAAGAGATATCATGGTAGTTCTGCTCATGTTCTCTAAGAGATAGCAGTAACTGCCAGGTGGGTGGCACACACTTGTAATCCTAGTACTTGGGAGGCTGAGACAGGAGGATCGCAGGTTCACAGTCAGCCTCAGCTACTTAGGGAGGCCCTCTGCAATTTAGTGAGACCCTGTTTCAAAATAAAGAATGAAAAAATAGGGCTGGAGGTATAGCTCGGAAGTAGAATGCCCCTGGGTTCAATTCCCAGGACCGCAAGAAAAAAGAGAGAGAGAGAGAGAGAGAGAGAGAGAGAGAGAGAGAGAGAGAGAGAGAGAGAGAGAGAGATAGCAATAACTTTTGTAATATAAATGGTCTAATAAAAGAAGCCAATTCTAGAATCTAAGCAAAATAAAGACACTTAATTTAAAAACTATGTCTAGGATTATTAATATTTATGTAGAAATAAGCATTTAACTTTTTCAGTTATACTAGTATAAGAAGACTTTTGTTTATCTTCCTCTTTTAATATCTCATAGCAACTGGGAATGGTGGTACACGCCTATAATCCCAGTACTTGGGAGACCGACACAGGAGAATTACAGGTTTGAGGCTAGCCTCAGCAATTTAGTGAGACTCTCAGCAACTTGGCAAGACCCTGTTTCAAAATAAAAATAAAAAGGGCTGGGATGAAGTTTGGAGGTAGAATGCCACTGGGTTCAATCCTCAGTACCAAAAAATGAATAAACTAATAGCAGATAGATTAGATTTAATCATCTTTACAAAACCAATACTATGATTGCAAAACTTTTCCAAACTCTTAAAATTCTAATAAAAAAAACTGGGCAGATTAAAATTATATAGTCTTTTAAAAGAAAAAATAATTATCATGAATTAGTTAAAATGTTTTCTCTAAATTGTTGGTTTTAGAATGCTAACCAACCCTCAACATCTCAAGCAGCTAGAGAAGAAAGTCATAGTCAGGAAAGAGATGGTAAACAGCATCAAGATGGCAGGCCTATGAGTTCTCAGTATTTTCAAACTACATCTACAAGTTTGAGTCCCAGCAAGAAAAGAAGAATTCTTCAAGACCCACATAATAAACCGTAAGTCATTTGCATTTAGTATGTGTATGCAAAGCATATTTTTTTTTGCTTTATCTATACCCTGTAAAATAAGCAACTGTGATAGAAGCTGTATTAGTTTGCTTTAGCTGCCATGACAAAGAACCACAACTAAGCAGCTTACACACAGAAATTCATCATGTTACAGATCAAGGTGGTGATAGGGATAGTTCTTTCTGAGGGCTATGAGGAAGAATCAATTTCATGCTTTTTCCCTAGATTCTGTTGGTTTGCTGACCATCTTTAACATTCCTTAACTTGTAGAAGCATCACTTCAATCTCTGCTTTATTTTCACATGCAGTTCTCCTTGCATGCACATCTGTATTCAAATTCCCCCTTTTATAAGGGCACCAGTCATATCAGATTAGGAGCCCCTCCCACCCCAGTCTGAGCCCATCTTTATGATCACATCTACAATGACCCTATTCCCAAACAAGGTCACATTCTAAGGCACTGAGGGTTGGGACTTCATCAGATGAGTTTGGGGAAGACATAATTCAATCCTTAACAGTCTCCACTGCCGCCCACAATTCATGTCCTTCTCACATGCAGAATATATTCACTCCATCATACAATTTTTAAAAGTCTTAACTCATACCAGTGTCAACTTTGGTCCAAAATCTTATCTTAATATCATCTAAGCTGGGCATGGTGCCTCTAGATACTGGAAAGGCTGGATCAAGAGGATCACAAATTTGAGGCCAGCCTGCACATTTTAACAAGATTCAGTCTCAAAATAAAAAGGGCTGGGGATATAGTTCAGTGATAGATTGCTTGACTAGCATATACAAGGCCCTGGCTTCAGTTATCAGTATAGCAAAAAAAGGTGTGTGTGTGTGTGTGTGTGTGTGTGTGTGTGTGTGTGTGTGTGTGTATCTGTCTGTCTGAACCACATATGATTGAGACTCAGGATAATTCATCCCAGGGCAAAATTCTGCATCTATAAACCTGGGAAAACAGACAAGTTATCTACTTAAAAACAGGCATAGAATATACATTCCCATTCTAAAAGAGATAAATTAGAAGGAAAAAAGCAGTCAATGGGTCATACACAACTCCAAAACCTAACTGATAAAATTCCTTTGGATTTTTAAGGCTTCAGAATTATCCTCTTTGGTTAAATGCTGTGTGTTTCAGGCCCACCAAGGTCACCCTACTCCTTGAGCCCTACATGGTGGCCCCAGACTCCAGATAGTACTACGGGTGTAGCTCGAAGTAGAATGCCTCTGGGTTCAGTCTCCAGTTCTGCAAATCATCATCATCATCATCATCATCATCATCATCATCATCATCATCATCAGTATCATCATCATTTTGGATTTTAAGATTTTTTAAAACTCTCACTTTATAGTAGCTATTCCTAGTTGTCCAGTAATTTCTGGTTATAAATAAGTGAATTTATCAAGTTTATTGCAATAATGACCTTGTATCTATCAACCTTGATAAATTCACTTGTTCTAAAAGTTTGTAGGGTTATTTGGTATTTTCTCTGATTTTTTTTTTACTTTTATGTAATCTGCAAATAATTGTGGTTTATTCCTTTCTAATATTTTTGCCTATTCCTATTTCTTTTGTTATTGTACTGGCTAGAACCTCTAGTACAACATTAAATAGCATTGGTGATAGAGAGCATCTCTGTCTTATTTCTGACCTCTGAAGGAAATTTCTCAAGATTTCATCATTAAGGAATTTGATGAATAACTTCTGTCATATCAAGTAAATTACTCTTTAATCCTAGTTTGATAATTTTTTCTTATAAATGTGATATGAATTTTACCAGATGTTTATACTGAGTCTCTCAATTCACTAATTTTTACCTTTCATTCTTTTCACATAGTTAAATTGATTAATTTCTTGAATGTTAAATCATCCCTGCATTTCTACAATTTTATTTGCTTTTGATATATTGTCTTTGTTATATATTAGTAGATTTGATTTTGTAACATTTGGGCTAGCATTTTTGTATCCATGAGAAAGTTGGTCTATAAATTTTTATCTCCTGTGGGTTATAAATCTAATTTATACTGGCTTCATTAAAAAGAACTGTTTCTTCTTTTATTCTCTGTAAGACAATGTGTAGGATTGGTTTTATTTCTTCCTTAAATGTTTAGATTAACTATCTAATAAACCATCAAAGTCTGAGGTTTTCTTTGTGGGAGGGTTTTGAATAAGGGACTCAATTTCTCTAACAGATTTTGGAATATTCATATACATATGTAGATGTAGATGTATACACACACACACACACACACACACACACACACACACATATATATATATATATATATATATATATATATAGAGAGAGAGAGAGAGAGAGAGAGAGAGAGAGAGAGAGAGAGAGAGACTGTGAACCCAGGGGTATTCTAACACCAGCCCCTTTTCTATTTTTTATTTTATTTTTAAATTTTATTTATTGATGTGTGTGTGTGTGTTACTGTGGACTGAACCCAGAGATGTTCTACCTCTGAGCTACACCCCAAGCCCTTTTTATTTTTATTTGGAAACAGGGTCTTGCTAAGTTGCTGGGGCTGGCCTCAAACCTGTGATTCTATGGCTCAGCCTCATAAGTACTGAGATTACAGATATGTGTCACCACACCAGACTTTATTTTTTATTTGCAAACAGGTTCTCACTGATTTGCTGAGACTGGCCTCAAACCTGCAACCCTCCTTTCTCTGCCTCCCATTTGCTATTTACTGGAATTACAGGCATATTTACAGGATTACAGGCATATTTACTGGGACTCCAGGCATACACCATTGTGCCCAGCTGGCATGTTCTCATTTTTTATTTCTTCCTTTGGTAGTTTCATTTTTCAAAAGAATTTGATGTTCACATCTAAATTGTAATATTTATTGATGTAAAATTTTTCACAAAATGCAGGGGTTCCTCTGACCTACTCAGATTTGATAATGTACTAGAACGACTCATAGAACACATGAAAGCACTAGCCTTACAATCACTGGTTTATTATAAAGACAGATCAGCAAGAGCTAAATGAAAAAACACATAGGGCAAGAGCTATGGAGGAATGCAGAGCTTCTGTGCATGCTCTTCTATTGGCATATAAATGTATTGGCTAACCATAGAGCTCCACAGAGCCTTGCTACCAGAGTTTTGTTTTGTTTGTATTTCATTATATAGGCATTATCAAATGAGTCATTGACTATGTGAGTGAAGTAAACATCCATTCTCTTGGTCTTTCTGGTGATAAGCCCCCATCCTAAAAAGGTCTAGGGGCACACACCAGAATCACCTCATTAGCATAAGAAAGTCATTCTTGTCACCAAGAAAATTTCAAGGGTGTTTGAAACTGACAGGAGCCAGGGACAAATATGAAATATATTATTTACTGTACTACAGTTCTTAAGTTCAGTATTCTGTTGTTTAGTTCTAGGAAGCCCACTTGACCTGCTTCTGTAATTTGTGGTACAGGGGATGGAACCTGGGGGCATTCTACCTCTGAGCTACAGCCCCAGCCCTAATTTTTTTTATTCTTTTATTTGGAAACAGGGTATCACTAAGTTGCAGAAGGCCTCACTAAGCAGCTGAGACTGGCCACGAATGTGGATACTACGGTCTCAGCCTCCCAAACGCTGGGATTACAAGCATGTGCCACCAGGCCCGGCTTTTCGCTGTTTTCTTGAACATATTAATCACAGTATTTGAAATAATGACCTGCTAATTCCAATGTGTAGATTTCCTGTTTGTATGATAACAGTAAGTATAACCACTTAGGAGCTTATACTAGTCACCATTTTATTTCAAATGATAGTCAGTTACACAGATACCAAGTACTTTCTGGTAGATTTTAAGAATCCAATAAAATATAATAAATGAGACATTGAAAGCCCTTCTTTTCATTCTGCTTAATATATTTACTCCATAAAGAGAGAAAATGAGCCATTCCAAGATTAGATGAATCCTTAAAATCATTTTTAGCACATCCACCTTGGAAAAGCAGAAGGTACAATAGGAAAGATTTCTATATAATGGTTGCTAGCCGGGCGTGGTGGCGCACGCTTGTAATCCCAGCATTCGGGAGGCTGAAACCAGAAGATCGGGGTTCGCGGCCAGCCTCAGCTACCTAGTGAGGCACTCCGCAACTTAGTGAGACCCGGTTTCAAAATAAAGAATAAAAAAATAGGGCTGGGGGTGTAGCTCGGAGGTAGAATGCCCCTGAGTTCAATCCCCAGTACCGCAAAAAAAAAAAAAAACCAAAAATAATGGTTGCTAAGTGTGGTGACTGACACACACCTATAATCTCAGTACTTGGGAGCCTGAGATAGGAGGATCACAGGTTCAAACAAAGCCAGCCTCTGCAACTTGGTGAGGCCCTCAGCAACTTAATGAGACCCTGTTTCAAATTAAAAAATAAAATAGGGCCAGCAGTGTAGCATGGAAGTAGAATGCCCCTGGATTTAACCCCCCGTACTCTCCCCCCACACACAAACACATAAAGCATTTGCTACTTTGAATTAATGATCACAAAAATACTTCAGTTTTTTTTATCACTGTAAGCTATTTCTAATTTGCTTATATTGGTAACTTCACAAAATACTTTAAATTCTTGTCTTTTTTGTGTAACGTCTTCTGCTTCTCAGGCAGAAGATACGGAAAATATTCCTTTGGTTGATTGTATAGCACATTTCGATATAAAAAACAAAGATACCCAGGAGTGGTATAGCTGAATCATATGGTGGATCCATTCCCAGTTTTCTGAGGAATCTCCACACTGATCACCAAAGTGGCTGCACTAAATTGCAATCCCACCAACAGTGTAGAAGAGTTCCTATTTCCCCACATCCTCACCAGCATTTATTGTTGTTTGACTTATTGATGATTGCCATTCTGATTGGGGTTAGATGGAATCTCAATGTAGTTTGATTTGCGGCTCCCCGATTGCTAATAATGTTGAATGTATTTTTCATATATTTATTGGCCATTCGTATCCCTTCTTTTGTGAAGTGTCTATCTAGTTCAATTGCTCATTTCTTGATTGGGTTATTTAGTTTTTTAGTGTTAAGTCTTTTAAGTGCTTTATATATTCTAGATATTAGTCCTATATCAGAGGGATAGCTGGCAAAGATTTTCTCCCAGTCTGTAGACTTTCCCTAAAGAATTAAGAATATTATTATAAGCATAATTAAAAATACTATTATAAGAAAAAATGTATTGATAAAATAAATTGAAAAATATATGTGGCATTTTACAAGGTGACATTTCCGTTTCACATTATGCCTTTAATTTTGGAAATACAAGAATTGGGGAAAAAAATCATCATAGCAATATTGCTAAAACCTCATGAGGTAAAAATATTTCCTTACAAAGGCTTGGTTTTCTTTAGATTCAATATAATATGCTTCCCCTTTTCTTCATTTATGTCAGTTCAATAAACAGTTATTAAGCAGCTTCTATAGGGAGATACAAATAAAATGAAGTGTATACTTTTGTAGAAAGCTTAATCTTGTAAAAGATACAGACTTAGAAACCTATAATTTCAGTATAGTGTAATGCATGCTATGACAGAAGTATATTCATGGTGCTATAATAGTATATACAAGGATCAGTTAACTTTTATTGAGATCAGAGAAGGCTTCTTGTAGGAAATAATCTCTAAGCTAAATTTTCAAGGATGCATAGGCGTCAACCAGGCAAAGAAAAAAGGCATAGGATTGTTCCTTGTGGAAAGAAAAGCATGAATGTTTAAAGCAATATGGGGCATACAAAAACTCTGAAATAAAGTTGGAGAAATAGGTGAGGTTGCTTTCCAAATTTGGTGAAAAAAGAAAACATGAGAACTAGGCCGTTACACTAATTTTAAACTCCCATTATAGAGAATAAAAATATTCCCATATTTAGTTTATATTTAATAAAGTTAAATGCTCCTCTTTATAGAATACTCCTTAGAAGGAAATTTAAATCTATTTCAGTGTTAGAATTATATTATGTATGGATATTTTTATAATTATGAATGTATTTAATGCTTTAAGAGATTTAACTCATATATTTTTCAAATTTATTGATTTAAAATAAGCTCTTTTTTTGTGGTACTTGGAATGGAACTCAGGAGCCTTCTACCTCTAAGCTACACCCACAGCCCTATTTTATTCTTTTATTTTGAAACAGGGTCTCACCAAATTGCGGAGGGCCTCACTAAGTTGCTGAGGCTGGCCTTGAACCTGTGATCCTCCTGTCTTAGCCTCCCAAGTACTGGGCTTATAGGCATGTGCCACCATTCCTGGCTTAAAATAAATTTTGAATAGAACGAATTTGGGGTTTTTTTAGTCTTTTTTATAACTATTCATTATCTTATTTTTATACTTTGCAGAGTTGCCGTACCTCAGCCAGAAGGTTCTGGACAAACAAAAGGAAATAAACCTGGCATGCCAAGCATCTTCCAACGTATGTTTATTATTATTATTACTATAATTATTATTTATGAAAACTTTATGGAATACTATTATATGCAGATTACTATTTGATTTGATTCTGCCTTGTTGTGTCATACCTGCTACTAATAAAATGTGTTTGAAATTAGCTTAGGTCACCATCAAATTTCTGATTAATTTGATAGCATCCCCAAAGTGAAAGTAACTGTAATGGTGGTTACTAGAGCCAGAAAGGGAGGGTTGAAAAGAGGTGCTTAACAGGTACAGGTGTGCAGTTGGTTATGAAGAATAACTTCTAATGTTCTATAGCACAGTGGATAACTATGCCTGACATTTAATTGTACATTTGGAAATAGGATTTCAAATGGTCCTAACACAAATGATAAATGTTTGAGGTGATAGATATGTCAATTACCTTGATCTTATCATTATACATCATGTACACTTACTATAACATCACACTATACCCCCAAAACTTGTACAATTGTGTGTCAATTAAATGTTTCAAATATTTTTAAAAGGAAATAGACTTTCTGAACCGCTATCAGGTATTAAGATGATAAAATATGAAAAAAAGCTTAGCCTTCAACTTAGATATGCTGTTGGTTAAAAGGAATACATTCACTTCAAGTAGAAATCAGAATATCCTGACAAGCAGAGCAGAAGTTTAAGGCTGATGCCTTCAGGAAGCAGGACAAGAGTGTATAGAAGAGAAGTAGTCATGATTTCATCAGTCTCATTTGTGACTATGGCTATATTATATTGTGTACTCATGGTCCTGTCTGCTGCTAACAGTGAGTTAGTCCTGTCAGTAAAATAAATATAAGTCTATATACATAGTATACCGTAGAATAATCTTATGAGTGGCAATCCAAGAAACAGCAACTTCTAAAAGCAAAACAAGCTCTTAAATTCGCAAATTTGGCATGATTCTGTATAGTGCTGTTAACCTTGCTATGAAATTCAAATGTTATGTTCATTGAATACTGCCCAACAGTGTTTGCTGATGTTTTCTAGTATTTGAGTACTTCTTATAAATTATTGTTCATTGAAAATCCTACAGAATATTTTCCTTGTTAACCAAAGAAATTCATTCACATTTAGTGACATTTATCTTATTGTCCATTTGGAGGTGCTCTTGTACACACTCTTAAAATGTAACTAGTGTCAATACAAAAGAAAGCATTGTGTCTACATGGGACATATTAGTTTTCATTTTAAAAGTGACTTTTTTGACATTTGTGTTAATGATCCTTTTTCAAAAATATGAATATGATGTTAGATCACAAAGTCAAGGGTGATATGTTTTCACTCATTTGTGGAAGCTAGGGAGAAAATAGGAAACATAAAAAAATTTAAACACTTTTTCATTAACAGTAAAACAAATGATAATTTTTAAAACATGAAAATAACTATTAACAAACACACTTATCAGTTTGTTTCTTTGTATATCTCTGCATATATATATATATATATATATATATATATATATACTTTTTAGTTAACAGAAGAATAATTAGTAAGGCATTTAATTTTGTGTGTGTGTGTGTGTGTGTGTGTGTGTGTGTGTGTGTGTGTGTGTGTGGGGTACTTGGGATGGAACCTGGGCATTCTAACTCCAAGCTACAGCCCCAGCCCTGCTTTTTTATTCTTTATTTTGAAACAGGGTCTCATTAAGTTGCAGAGGGCCTCACTAAGCAGCTGAGGCTGGCTGAGAACCTGGATCCTCCAGTCTCAGCCTCCCAAATGCTGGGATTACAAGTGTGCACCACCACGCCCGGCTAAGACGTTTAATTTTAATTAACAGTAAATATTGATGAATCTTGAAAGACCTATTTCCTCTTTACTCTTGGGTTTGCTGATTTGAACTTTGGGTTCATTTCATAATATAATTTAGTGATTTCATTATATAATTTAGTTAGGGTAGAATATCCTTAGAGTAATTTGTTTCAAATTAGATCTTATAAGGGATCATCTCTCTGGACCAGAAGTTTTAGCCCTTTACCCTGTCTGTTTCAGGCAGTAATCTTATTTATTTTTTCATTTTCCATCTAGACAGAAGTGATACTGTCACTTTTCTTTAATGTCTTATTATATTTGATGCATTAATGAATCTTTCCAAAGTATTTTATATGGTTTTTGTTGATTGTTGCTTATATGGAATGGTGGGGTATTTTGAAAATTTTCATTCTAAAATTTTTAATTTTTCTCTTTAAATAATAGTCATCTGTACTAACCTCACCTATTTGATTTATATGCATTAGCTAATAATAGATTTTTACTTATTTCATACATCATATTCTAGACAGACTATTCTTCAAATAATTCTGAATATTTTATCCAAATGTTTCAATGAGTATTTTAGATGATTTTGGTTTTTAAAAAATTGTAATCTTGGGACTCATAGAGAAAAATTATTTTCCAAACTAAGCATAACATGAAATTTTTTTAAAAAAATTGTTTCTAGCTGGGCATGGTGGCGCATGCTTGTAATTCAAGTACTTGGGAGGCGGAGACAGGAGGATCTGGGTTCGTGGCCAGCCTTAGCTAGTGAGGCCCTCTGAAACTTAGTGAGACCCTGTTTTCAAATAAAGAATAAAAAATAGGGCTGGGGGTGTAGCTTGGAGGTAGAATGCCCCTGAGTTCAATCTCCAGTACCTTAAAAAAATGTTTCTCAGAAAATGGATCTATGGATTTTACTAGATTCAAAATTGTAAAAAAAAAATTAAGGAGAAAAACAATTGTTCCTAGGTTTTGTGTTTCTTTACTGAATATCAAAGACAGTGATTAAATTTCTATTATTTAGTTTGTTGGTTTGGTGATTAAACTTCATAATTTTTTTTTTATTTATTTGCAGTACTGGAGATTGAACTCAGGGGCATTCTACCTCCGAGCTACACCCCTAGCCCTATTTTTTATTCTTTATTTTGAAACAGGGTCTCACTAAGTTGTGGAGTGCCTCACTAGGTAGCTGAAGTTGGCCACGAACCCGGATCCTCCAGTCTCAGCCTCCCAAATGCTGGGATTACAAGCGTGCGCCATCACGCCCGGCTATAAATATTTTTATATTAGCATCGTCTTTGATTATCCCTTCTGTTTTACCTTATAAAGTAATATGGTACTTCCAAATTTATATAATAACATACCAACCATTTGTTGAACATTCATGTGCCAGGCTCTGTGATGAGCTTTTCTAATACATTTATTGCATAAGCAGTGATTATTTGAAATTAATTTCAACTTTTTCCTCTTGTTCCATGCTGTTTGGGAAAAAAAAAATTGTAAATTGTTTAGCTGTAAGTTCACCATTTACTTGGTAACTGAAAGAAAAGAGTAGAATTGATTCTTAGGCTAGAAAAAAAAGTAAATTCAAGAATAGCTACTAAACCAGTAATAAAAGAAGGGACTGATTGAGCAAATCTGCCAGATTGAAAAGCCACAAAAGAATTGGGGAGCTAGACCCCTTCCAAAAGACATGAGAAAATAAAAGGGGAGAGCATTATAATATAAATATATAACCATGATCAAAATAAGAATGAAAGCTGGGCGTGGTGATGCACACTTGTAATCCCAGTAGTTGGGAGGCTGAGACAGGAGGATGGCAAGTTCACAGCCAGCCTCAACTACTTAGTGAGGCTCTTCCACAACTTAGCGAGACCCTGTTTCAAAAGAAAGAATAAAATAGGGCTTGTGGTGTAGCTCAGAGGTAGAATGTCCCTGGGTTCAATCCCCAGGACTGCAAAATAAATAAGTAAATTAATTAATTAAATATAAAATAAATATAAATGTAATTTAAATCTAGTAGTAAAGAAGAACCAAGACTAAAATTGTTCATGGTCACTTCAGAACTAGATAGAGGCTTTAATTATCATGGGCTAAGGTATAATAACCATATGGAAAGAAGAGTTCAGACCATGGGCCTCCTGCATATGAATAAGAACTAATGTAAAGCTGGGAGGTTATAGAAAGCCAGAGACATTATGCCTATCAGTATGGGGAATTATCAAACTGCTTCCTGTATCCCCTGGGCAATGGGTAGGAGAGAGTTACCTCAGAGAAATTAGAATCTCCAATTTGTACAGCTTGAAGGTGTGATCACAATTCACATGATTCAAATGGTGAGAATACTGAAATAAAGAATTAACACGTGCTATCTGGCCCCAAATCAATGAAATCAAGTACTATAATCAAGTACTTGGGAAGCTGAGACAGGAGGATCGTAGGTTCAAGGAAAGCCTCAGCAATTTAGTGAAGCTCTCAGCAACCTAGAAAGACCCTGTTTTCAAATAAGAAATAAAACCGATCTGGGGATGTAGCCTGGACATAGAATGCCCCTGGGTTCAATCCCCAGTACCACAACAAAACAAAAAAGGGCTGAGGGTGTATTTAAGAAGATGTCCTTGGGTTCAACCCAAAGTACAAAAAAAAAAAAAAAAAGAAAGAAAGAAAGAAAAGAAAAGCACATCTATAGCAAATGTATTCATGGTTTAAAAACTATAAATTTCATAAGGAAATTAACTACTTTAAAACAATGTGATCAAGCTGGGCATGGTGGCACACACTTGTAATCCCAGCATTTGGGAGGCTGAGACCAGAGGATCCAGGTTCACGGCCAGCCTCAGCTACCTAGTGAGGCACTCCGCAACTAAGTGAGACCCTGTTTCAAAATAAAGAATAAAAAAATAGGGCTGGGGCTGTATCTCAACGGTAGAATGCCCCTGAGTTCCATCCCCAGTACCAAAAAATAAATAAAATAAAAAAATAAATAAAACAATGTGATCAGATGTAGCACATGGAAGAATTTATACCCCAGAAACTAGAAATAATACACCAATTAAAAAGGTATTTGAATAAATATATTTTTAAAATTCAAGTAATTAGATAATAAACATAAGTCAGGAACAGATCAATTTGAAAAAAGAATTGACATATATGAAAGATATATACATACTTATTGGTGGAGGATTGGCTGAAAAGTAAACATACAGATAAAGAAAGAATTAGTACATTTGGAGACAGATATAGGGAAAATCACACCAGAGACTAGTAAAGGGTATGGAAAAGTAAAAGAGAAGTTTAGATACATGGTGTAGGAGGACAAGATCCAATGTATATTTTAAAAATGTCCTAGGAGCACTGAAAAAAAGATAGTTATGAAGAAGCAATATTTGAAGAGGTATTTTTCAAAATTAAAGATATATATGAATCATTTAGCTGAATCACAGGATCAGAGTGAATCCTAGGCAGGATAAAGATAAATCTATTTCTAGACATATCATAATGAACCTGAAGATATTTAAACATCTTAAAAGCTACAATAGATGAAAGACCAATTTATCTATAAAGGAAATATAATTAAACTAAAAGATTTCTCATCAGCAAAAATAGATGCCTTAGACAATGAAATAATGTCTTCAAAATGTTAAGAAAATTGAAAACTAATTTCCAACCTAGAATTTTATATCTAACTAAGCAATAAAGCAAGAGTGGGGGTGAAATGAAGATATTTTCAGATACTCAGAGACTGAGAGAGATTAATTACAGAGTTTCAGTAAATGAGTAACTAAAGAATTCTAAAAGTCCAAGGTGTGGGCAAGAAAGAAGGAAAATGAAACCAAAGGAAGAAGAATAACGCAAGCAGCAATGGTAAGAAACGAAGTTGTTGGCCAGGCATGTTGGCATATTCCCATAATCCCAGTACTTGGGAGGCTGAGACAGGAGGATCAGGGGTTCAAAGCCAGCCTCAGCAACTTAGTGAGATCCTCAGCAACTTAGCATGATCTTGTTTCAAAATAAAAATGAAAGGTCTAGGGCAGAGGTAGAATGCTCCTGGGTTCAATCCCTAGTACCACACATGGAAAGGCAGAATGAAAGAAGAAAGAAAAGAGAAAAAGAAAAGAAGTTGGTAGGGCTGGCCATGTAGCATTCTGATTTTAGTTATTTGTGTCTTCTCTTTTTTCTTGCTCAGTCTATGTTAAAACTATTAAAGGACTGAATGCATAGAAGACCTAGTATGTCCTATGAAGAATTGTCTTTCTTTCTGCCTTTTTTGTGGTACTAGGGATTGAACCCAGGGGTATTCTACCTCTGAGCTACACCTCCAGCCCAATTTTGCTTTTTTTTTCTGAGGCTGGCCTCTAACCTGTGGTCCTCCTGTCTCCGCCTCCCAGGTGCTAGGATTGCAGACATGCACCACCACACTCAGATTTGGGTTTTATTTCTAGACATCAGGATAAAGATTTTAGATTATATTAAACACTGGTATGGCATGATTTGATCTGAATTTAATAGCTTACTCTGATGGCTACAATGGAGGACAATTTTAAAGACAGGATAAGATGACAAAGGCCAAGACCAGGGTAGTGGTAATAAGAATAAAGAGGAAGAAAGGAAATGAGAGAGAGAATTTTGAAAGTACAATTAATTATTTCTAGGCATTGATGTAAAATTTAGAGTTGGAAAGTAAGGTGTGTCAAGAATGCGTCATGTATTTTCTCACACTTCTGGAGGCTAAAAGTCCAAGGTATGGGCAGGTTTTGTTTCTTTTCTCCTTGGCTTGCAGGTGATCTTCTACTCATTATGTCCTCAAGCTCTATTTCCTCTCTGTGTGTACAGCTCTGATGTCTCTCTATGTCCAAGATTTCTCTTCTTATCCTCAAATATGTGATCCTCTTGTCTCAGCCTCCCAAGTACTTGGATTAGAGACATGCACTACCACACCCTGCTTAAGATTCCTTTTCTTATGAAGACACCAGTCTAATTGAATTATGACTCACCTTAATTTAACTCAATCATTTAACTTAACTACCTCTTTAAAGACCCCATTTCCATATGTGGTCACATTCTGAGGTACTGAGGGATAGAATTCAAACATATGAACGTGGAGGAGATACAATTTTGCCATAACTGCATTGCCATCAATGACGAGTGAAATTATGTTTTTATTCTGAAAAAAATCCTTTTTTTTTGGTACTGGAGATTGAACCAAGGGACATTTTACCTCTGAGCTATACCCCTAGCCTTTTTAAAAATTTTTGAAACAGTCTTGCTAAATTACTAAGGCTAGCTTCAAACCTGCGATCCTCTTGTCTCAACAATCAAAGTATTGGGATTACAGGAATGTGCTACCATGCACAGTTTATTAGGAAAAAATTCAAACAGTAACAGAATACTATAAATAACCCTCATTATTTTAAAATACATGTTTCATTATTATTTAGGTATGGTCAACAGATCTGGAGACAACTGCTACTAAAAAATAGTTGTTATACTCATAGTAACCCAAGAGGAAGGGGCATGCCATGCCATGGTGGGTTACATGCAGAAGCACCAAGTGGATTAAGATGCAGAGGAAACAATGGGAAAACAAATTAAAGAGCCTTTATTTATGGTTTCTGCAGAAAGAAATGAGTGAGGCAGGGTAAGAAACTTGGGATTGGCTAGTTTGAAACATAGGGGATGTTGGTAGCTGTCTGGTACCAGGCCCTTGGGTGGTTAGAATAAGAAAAATAGTGGTTCAGTGTTCGCCTTAAAGGAGGTTATTGGAGTATAGATATGAGAGCTTCATTAATTTCATATGGAAGATATACTTGCTGGTGTTTTACTATTTCTATAGATTGCCCCTGAGAGGGGCAGTCTGTACAGATGTCAATGGATCCAAAATACCTGGTTAATACACTCATGTTACCCATCACCTAGTTTCCAACAGTTATCAACTCTTAACTAATCTTGTTTCATCTAAACTTTCACCCACTCTCCCCATATTACTTAGACATGGATAGATATTGTATCATTTTTCTGTAAATATTTCAGTATATGTCTCTTAAAGGTAAGGATTATTTTAATGTAACCACAATATCATTATCATACCTTTAAAATTAAAAATAATTTCTTAATACCATTAAATATCCACTCAATATTCACAACCTTCATTGGCTCTTTAGTGTAACTTTAAAACTTTTTTTCAGCTTATTTGAATTGGAGTCCAGATAAGGCAAGTGATCTGGCAAGTGACTGATAAATGTCAAGACTCTTGGTCTGTAGCTTTTTCATCATCCATTTTTTTTTCCATTAAAATTTATTTGTTAAAATTACCAGGTCATTTGTTCTACAGATGATCCCACAGTTTGGATAGTGCTAATTTCATCCATATAACCTAAATATTTTGCTCTATCTTACTTATTTTGTAAACATTAATAGTTGAATCTAGAGGCTTGATATTCAGATTTGATTTGGTGGGGTTAGGACAACTTTCATAGGTACTATATTGCTTCAGAAGGCTTATACAAATGTTCTACCAAACATTTAAAGAAGAATGTATAAAATTTTTGTGGTAAATATTTTGACTACTTATTGTGGCAAAATATACTTACCATCTTTGTGTGTGTGTGTGTGTGGTACTGGGGATTGAACTCTAGCATTTTACCTCTGAGCTACACCCCCAGCCCTATTTTTTATTCTTTATTTTGAAACAGGGTTTCACTAAGTTGCAGAATGTCTCACTAGGTAGCTGAGGTTGGCCGCAAACCTGGATCCTCTGGTCTCAGCCTCCCAAATGCTGAGATTACAAGCATGCGCCACCATGCCCGGCTGTGGCAAAATATATATAACATAAAATTTGCCATTTTAACCATTTTAAGTGTACAATTCAATGACATTACTTATGTTTACAATATTATACAACCATCACCACTGTTTCCAAAACTTTTTCATTTCCCCAACAGTAGTCATTATGCCATAAACCTTCCCCCAGCCTTTGATAACCTCTAATCTATCTCTGTGAAGGTCTATTTAAGTTATTTCATACAAGTAGAATTATTTGTACTTTGTATCTGGCTTATTTTGCTTTCTATATTTTTAAGCCATCTAAGTGGTAACATGAACAGTATGGGTGAATAATGTTTCATTCAAGTTTTTGTTTTGTTTTGGTTTGGTTTGGTTTTTTGCAGTACTGGGGATGGAGCCCAGGGGCATTCTACCTCCAAGATATACCCCCAGTCCTATTTTTTACTCTTTATTTTGAAACAGGGTCTCACTAAGTTGCAGAGTGTCTCACTAGGTAGCTGAGGCTGGCCGTGAACCTGGATCCTCTGGTCTCAGCCTCCCAAATGCTGGGATTACAAGCATGCACCACCACGCCCGGCTCATTCGGGTTATTTATAAACCACATTTTGTTTATCAGTCATCTGTTAATGATCTAATGAGTTGTTTCAACCTTTTGACTATTATGAATAGTGCTACTATATACATTTGCCAATACATTTTTGTTTGTGTCCATGTTTTTATTTCTTTCAGATATATATCTAGGAGTAGAATTACTTGCTCATATGGTAACTCTATGCTTAACTTTTTGAGGACTGACCATCTGTTTTCCACAGCTAGTGTACCATTTTACATTCCCACTAGCAATGTACAGAATACTAATTTAACGTCCTTACATTCTCACCAATGCTTATTATATCCCATTTTTTAAAAAATTATAGTAACCCTAGTGGTTAAGATGTGGATTCCCGATTTTATCCCATTAGTCTAATGTCTGTCCCTATGCTGATTTCAAGCCATTTTGTTTAGTGTATCTTTGTAATACATTTTGAAATTAAGATATGTGAGTCCTCCAACTTTGTTCTTCTTGTTCAAGATTATATTAACATTAAGGACCGCCTATAATTCTATATGAATTTGAGGGTCAGTGTTTCTATTTTCTGCCAAAGGGCTGTTGAAACTTTGATATGGGTCCCATTGTATCAGTAAATTGCTTGGTATAGTAATGACCTCTTAACAATACTAGGTCTTCTGATTCTTTAACATGGGATGTCTTTTCATTTATTTGATATTTAATTTCTTTCAGCAATGTTTTAGTTTTGGGCATACAAAATTTTAACCTCTTTGTTTATGTTTATTTCTAGATATTTTATTCTTTTAGCCATTATTATAAATGCAATTGCTTTCTGAATTTCCTTTTCAGATTGTTCATTGCTAGGTTATAGAAACACAAATGATTATTGTGTGTTGATCCTATCACCTGCAAACTTGCTGGATTGGTTTATTAACTCTACTTAGTAGTTTTCTGTGTGTATGTATGGCACTGGGGATTGAACCCAGGGGTATTCTATTTCTGAGCTATACCCCCAGGCCAATTTTTTTTTTAAACAGGGTCTCGCTAATTTGCTGAGGCTGGCTTCAAACCTACAATCCTCCTATCTCAGTCTCCCAATACTGGAATTATAAGCATGCACCACCATGTCTGGCTTACTAGCTTTCTTTTTTATCCTGACAATTTCTATACATAGAACCATATCATCTGAAAGTAGTAGTAGTTTTATTTTTCCTTTCCAATTTAGATCCCTTTTGTTTCTTTTTCTTGTCTAATTGCTCTGCCAGAACTTTCAGCACAATGTTGAATAGCAATGGAAAAATGGACGTCTCTGTCTTGTGCCTGGTCATACACAAAATCTTTAGATATATCACTAAGTAAGATGTTTTTACATAATTAGTGTGTGTTTGTTGGTTGGTTGGGTGGGGGGTAGGTGATTGGTTAGTTGGTACTGGGGATTGAGCCAGGGGCATTGTACCTCCCAGCCCTTTTAATTTTTTTTATTTTGAAACGGGGTCTTGCTAAGTTGCTGAGGGCCTTGAACCTGTGATCCTCCTGTCTCAGCCTACCAAGTATGGGTTTTTTACTAATACTCAATATCATATCAACAAAGTTTCCCTCTAGTTCTCTTTTTCTGAGTGCTTTTATCAAGAATCGATGTTGGATTGTATCAAATGGTTTTTCTGCATCGGTGGACATGATCATGTTTTATTCCCTTCATTGTATTAGTGTGATGTATTATGTTTATTGATTTTCTCATGTCAAACTGCCCCTCCATTTCTCAGATAATTCTTAGTTTATCAAGTGTATAATCTTTTAAAAAGCTATTGAAGCCGGGCATGGTGGCGCATGCTTGTAATCCCAGCATTTGGGAGGCTGAGACCACCAGAGGATTCGGGTTCACAGCCAGCCTCAGCTATCTAGTGAGACCCTCTGCAACTTAGTGAGACCCTGTTTCAAAATAAAGAATAAAAAAATAGAGCTGGGGTGTAGCTCGGAGGTAGAATGTCCTTAGTTCAATACCCAGTACCACAAAAAAAAAGCTATTGAAATCTATTTGCTAACAATTTTCTAATAATTCTGCATCTACGTTAAGGGATATTGGTCTGTAATTTTCTTAGAGATTGAACCCAGGACATTCTACCTCTGAGCTACAGCCCCAGCCCAATTTTATTTTTTATCTTAATACAGGGTCTCACTAAGTTACACAGGGCCTCGCTAAGTTACTAAGGCTGTCCTCGAACCTGTGATACTCCTGTCTCAGCCTCCCCAAATACTGGGATTACAAGTGTGTGCCACTATGCCTGGCTTATGATTTTCTTTTCAAATGTCTTTATCTGACTTTGGTATTAGTGTAATACTGGCCTATTAGAATGAGTAAGGAAGTGTTCTTCCACCTTGTGTTTTTAAAATGTTTTTGAGAATGACTGGTGACAATTCTTCTTAAATGTTTAGTAGAATTCACCAGTGAAGCCATTTGCTGGTATACTTTTATTCTTGGGATGTTTTTGATTACCTTTTAATCTCTTCACTTGTTACAGGCCTGTTGAGATTTTCTGTATCTTCTTGAGTAAATTTAAATAATTTGTTCCTGAATGTTGTCTATTTCATCTGGGTTATATAATTTATTGACATAGAATTCTATTATGATATTTCTTATTTCTATGATGAATCACACTTTTTTCTGATTTTATTTATGCCTTCTCTTTTCTTGCTCAGTCTATGTAATAAATATTATCAATTTTGTTGATCTTTTCAAAGAATGAATTTTGGTTTCATAGATTCTGTTGTTTTGCATTCTCTATTACATATCTACATCTAAATACTATTTCCTTCTCTTAACTTTGAGTTTATTTTTCTTTTCTATTCCGGGTTCTTTACAGTATAAAGTTGTGTTATTGAATTGAGATCTTTTTTAATGTTAATGTTTACAGCTATAAATTTCCCCCTGAGCACTACTTTAACACATCTTATAGGTTTTATATTGTATTTCATTTTTATTCACCTCAAGATACTTTCTAATTTCCTTTGTGATTTCTTTTTTGATGCATTGGTTAAGACTGTGTTAATTTTCACATATTTCTGAATTTTCAGGGTTTTTTTTTTTGTTACTGATTTGCAGCTTCATTCCACTGTGGTCAGAAAATATGCTTTGAATGATTTCAGTCTTTTAAAATTTACTTAGACTTGCTTGGTGGCCTAACATACGGTTCATCTGGGATGTTTCATGTGTTTTGAGAAGAATATGTACTCTGCTGTTCTGGGTTGAAGTGTTCTATAAATGTCTGTTCTAATTGGTTTATAGTGTTGTTTGATCCACTTTTTCCTTATTCATCTTCTAGCTATATGTTCTAGCCAATATTTAAAGTGATCTATTGATATCTACAACTATGATTGTAGAACTGTTTATTTCTACCTTCAATTTCCTTAATGATTACTTTATTTTGTGAATCTGTTTTTAGTTGAATGTAAGTTTATAATTAGCATATATTCTTGATGAGTTGACCCTTTTATCCCTAAATCATTTCCTTCTTTGTCTCATGTAAATGTTTTAGACTTATTATTTTGGCAAATATTAGTAGAGCTACCCCAGTTCCCATTTGGTGACTATTTGCATAGAATAGTTTTTCATCTTTTTGCTTTCAATCCATTTGTATCTTTGCAGCTAAAATGAATTCCTTAAAAATGGCATATATTTGTATCATGTTAGTTTTTTTTTTTTTTTTTTTGCGGTACTGGGGATTGAACTCAGGGGCATTCTACCTCCGAGCTATACCCCCAGCCCTATTTTTTTTATTCTTTATTTTGAAACCGAGTCTCACTAAGTTGCGGAGTGCCTCACTAGGTAGCTGAGGCTGGCCGCGAACCCGGATCCTTCGGTCTCAGCCTCCCGAATGCTGGGATTACAAGCGTGCGCCACCACGCCCGGCTTCATGTTAGTTTTTTATTTGCCAAACTCTGCCTTTTGGTCAGAACATTTGACCCATTCATATATAATATGATAACTGATGAGGAAGAATATATTTAGGATATTTTCCTACTTGTTTCCTGTATGTGATACCTTTATTGTCTCTCATTTATTCCATTACTTCCGAATATTCTTCTTTACCTAGTTGATTTTTTGTATTGGACAATTTTGATTCCCTTCTCATCTCCGTGTGTGTGTGTGTGTGTGTGTGTGTGTGTGTGTGTGTGTATTAGTTTTTGCTTTTTGTTTTGGGTTACTTTCTTTTTTTTTTTTTTTTTGTACTAGGAATCGAACCCAGGTGCACACTACCTCCCAGCTACACCCCCAGCACTTTTTAGTTTTCGTTTTAAAATTTTTGAAACAGGATCTCTCTAAGTTGCTGAGGGTCTCACTAAATTGCTGAGGTTGGCTTTGAACCTGCTATACTCCTATCTCAGCCTCCCAAGTAGGATTACAGGCATGCCTCACCACACCTTACTTCTTTCTTATTTTTGATGTAAAGTTCTGCTGCACATAGAATCCCTATTTGACTAATTAATTTTTTCCAGCACTCTAAATATCTAAATATATCATTCTCTCTCTCTCTTTATTTTTATTTTATTTTATTTTATTTTATTTTTTTGTACTGGGGATTGAAGCCAGGGGCATTCTACCTCTGAGCTACACCTCCAGCACTATTTTATTTTTTTATTTTGAAACAGGGTTTTGCTAAGTTGCTGAGGGACTTGCTAAATTGCTAAGGCTAGCCTCAACCCCACTATCCTCCTGTCTCAGCCTTCCAAAGTACTAAGGATTACATGCATGTGCCACCACACATGGCTCTCCCACTGCCTTTTGACCCCATATTCTTTTTTTTGTTTTGTTTTGTTTTTGTTTTTTGCGGTACTGGGGATTGAACTCAGGGACATTCTACCTCCGAGCTACACCCCCAGCCCTATTTTTTATTCTTTATTGTGAAACAGAGTCTCCCTAAGTTGCGGAGTGCCTCACTACATAGCTGAGGCTGGCCACGAACCCGGATCCTCCGATCTCAGCCTCCCAAATGCTGGGATTACAAGCGTGCGCCACCATGCCCGGCTCTGACCCCATATTCTTTTAATGAGAAATCTGCTGTAGAACACATTGAGACTCTTTTGTATTTCAGGAGCTGTTTCTCCCTTACTTTCATAGTTTTTTTTCTTTGTCTTTATCTTTTGTCAGCTTGCTTACAATCTGTCTTATTATAGGTTGAGTTTATCCTATTTGAAGTTCATTAAGATTTTCAGATGTAGCCGGGCGTGGTGGCGCACGCTTGTAATCCCAGCATTTGGGAGGCTGAGACCGGAAGATCTGGGTTCGCGGCCAGCCTCAGCTACCTAGTGAGGCACTCCGCAACTTAGTGAGACCTGGTTTCAAAATAAAGAATAATAAATAGGGCTGGGGGTGTAGCTCGGAGGTAGAATGCCCCTGAGTTCAATCCCCAGTACCGCAAAAAAATATATATATATATATATTTTCAGATGTGTAAATTCCTATCTCTCATATTTGGGAAGTTTTAGCCATTATTTCTTCAAATATTCTTCCTGCTTCTTTCTCCTTCTTTTCTACTTTTATAACTCCAACAATGGGAATGTCAGGCAACTTGATGTTGTCGCTCTAGCCACCTAGATTCTGTAGGAGGGTACTGGGTATTGAACCCAGGGGCATTATACCTCTGAGCTACACTTCCAGCCCTATTTTATTTTTAAACTGGGTCTTACTAAGTTGCTGAGATTCTCCCTAAATTGCTGAGGCTGGCCTTGAACCTGTGGTCCTCCTGTCTCAACCTCCCAAATACTGGGATTATAGGCATGCATTATCACACTTAGCCATCCTTTTTCTTTTTACTCCTTAAACTAGATGATTTCAAAAGACTTTCTGGTTTGCTGATTCTTCTTCTGCCTGGTCAAAAATACTGTTGAACCCCTCTAAGTTTGCTTTTCCAGTTACTGAATTTTTTTGTCTCCAGATTTTCCATTTGCCTCTTTTTTATAATTTTTTTTTTTTTTTTTTTTTTTTTTGCGGTACTGGGGATTGAACTCAGGGGTATTCTATCTCCAAGTTATACCCCCAGCCCTATTTTTTATTCTTTATTTTGAAACAGGGTCTCCCTAAGTTGCGGAGTGCCTCACTAGGTAGCTGAGGCTGGCCGCGAACTCGCATCCTCCGGTCTCAGCCTCCCAAATGCTGGGATTACAAGCGTGCACCACCACGCCCGGCTTATAATTTTTTCTTTATTGATATTCTCATTTTGTTATTTTTTTCTGGTTTATTTTAGACCTTTGTTCATGGTTTCCTTTCTCTTTTTGAACATATTTAATGTACTTGTGTTTAAGTGCCTTCAAAGTCCAATATCTGGGTTCTTTAGTAACTATTTGTTTATTCATTTTTTCCCCTTTGAATGGACTGTTTTTTCCTACTACGTTGTATGCCTTTGAATATTTTTTGAAACTGGACACTGGGATACTATAATTTGGTAACTAAAAATCCCCTTATTCCCCTTGTGGGGTGGGGTACTAACAGCTATATTCAACCCTTTGCCTAGTGACTTTTCCCAATTTTTTTCAGAGACTACTGCTTGTTTTGTGTAACCACCGAAGTCTCTGTTCCTTAGTTTGTGTTCAGCTATTGTTCTGACAGAGACTTCTTTGAATAACAGAAACTAAAAGGAAATACCATCTGTCCCAGTCTCTGTAGACTGGCCCTCCTTCAACACGTAGCTAGCCTTGCACTGAACCTAAGGAGCAGCCTGAGGTGAAAACTTAAGGTCTTAGGTCTTTTCTGAGTATGTGTCTTGGGCTGGGCCTGGCCTTGGCTTCTAAATTCCCCAAGATGTATTGATGCTTTTGAATGTACTGATTTCCCAACAAAAAGTTTCTGTCTGACATTTCTTGTGTAGCCTTAGGCAGTTGATTTTATGTCTCAACCACAATCTTTTGCCCCAGGTATCTGCGGGTTGTTTGTCAAACTTACAGTGTTTTTGAGCCATGCCCACTGCTTTTTCATCCTAGATAAATTCCAAGTTAGATGAAACAGAGGCCAGGGTCATGTGTCAGTCCTTGAGGTACCCTCCAGACAGGTTGGAACAGAACTACATAATAATTTGTGATTAAAGTCAGTTTGCTCCCTCTAGAACCAGGACTAGAGTAAGGGCAAGTAAAAGGCCATGAAGTCAAGGCCCTGTGTTCCTTCCCCAGTACTGCAAAAAAATGCCACAAAGCTTTCCTACTGTTTTTTAAGTCACTCTTTTCCAGAAGTAGAGTTTACTTGGTTACTCTAAAACTTTGTTTTCCAGATTTTTGGCAAAGCCAGTTCTGATGCTTTCTGCTTGATTTTCAGTGTTTCTGTTGGGGGTCAGAATTTTGAGATACCTGCTCTTCCATTTTATTCAACTCATAAGAGTGTATTGTTTCTTGATAATGGTATCAGGTACTGATGTTGATAAATGCAAAGGTCCATTAATTCATAAGGGATTATAAAATGTTTATATCCTAGTTCTATCATTCCTTCTTTCTTTATTAGCTGAAGAAGCTCTATAAGGAAAAACTTCTTCTCATCTATTATATGGTTACCTAGATGAGTAGTTAATTTAGTAAAGACAAGATAGATGCTTGACATTTCTCAGTGGATCCCTAGCATCCTCCAAAGGTGACCAGTTGGCTAGTTGGTTGGTTTTGGTGTTTCAATATTATGAATCATGGATTTAAACTAATTTTATGTGTTTTATCTATTGCAATTACTTACCTTCATTGCTGCTCACATTGTCCCATATTTGGTGAGTAGGAAACTTCATTTTTGCATATGAGTTTTCTTGATGTGACTCTATAGTCACCGTGCCTGGCAATTGTGAACATTTCTTAACCCAGACACAAAGGCAGTTATTTCCCCACAGAGGTCTGATAGAGAACAGAGTTTACGCATTCTGGGTGCTCATTTTAGTTATCTCTAAGCCTTTGTGATGGATAGTTTGAATAATTTGTTGTTATTTGGTTGGCTAGTTAAGACAAAATATGTCATGATTTCTCATTTATATTTTTAATTCAAATTCACAACTAAATAATTATCACTTAGGAGATAAAAATAGAAGGCTCTATTCTGTTGAAATAATCCTATCTGAAAAAGACTAAGTATTATAGAATTATAGTATCACATATTAACTTACTTATGTTAACCCAACATGGATCCAAAATCAAATATACAAATAATATATATATATACATATATAAAAATATATGATGATTGTAGCAAGTAAAAATGCCACAAAGTCAAGGCCTTCTGTTCCAGTACTGCAAAAAATGCTACAATACTTTCCTACTATTTTTTCAAGTTGCCTTTTTCCAGATCTCTAAACCTTTGTTTTCCAGAATTCTGGCAAAGTTAGTTCTGGCATTTTTTGTTTGTTTTTCAGTGTTTCTATTGGGAGTCATAATCTTTGAGATACCTGCTTTGCATGCATATGTGTGTGTGTGTGTGTGTGTGTATAATCTTTTAATTTTATCCCCTGTTCCCCTGCATCCTATTCCTTTGCTCACCATGGGTAATTTTTAATTCATTGAATGGTTTATCTTTCCAGTGTTTGTTTTTATAAGCAGATTTGTGTGTATATCAGAGAGAAAGAGTCATGCCATACCCTTTCTTAGATAAATGTGTTACATTACCTTTCAAGAGCAATTTGGAAATATCTAATTTGTCAAAAATGTGTTATATACTACATGACCCAAGGATTCCACCTATATATTGGCCACACAGGGAGATGTTCTAAGATATTATTGGAGCATTGTTCATAAAAAGGAAGATTGAAGGCTATACATTAATTAGCAGAGGATATATGTATAAAATATAATATATTCATATACTAGAATAGTATCTTGCAGCTTTAGTGAATGAATTAAATCTATACTTGCAGGCTAGGGCTGTAGTTCAGCAGTACAGCACTTGCCTAGCATGTGCAAGGCCCTGGGTTCAATCCCCAGCACTGAAAAAAACGAATAGGTCTATATTTGTGAACCTTGTTACTAACATATTCCCAGATATTTTAATGATATATTTGGCCTGTTCTATGTCTGTAAATTCAAATTCATTCATTTTGTGAATATATAGTTTACATGCATGTGTGGTTTGTTTGTGCTAGGCATTTTGAAGTCTACAAAGTTTAATAGCTTATCCTTTATATCTAGTAACTCAGATAAATAGATAAGACATACATTTTTAAAAGTTAACAATTAACAAGAATAGTACAATCAAGACCACAAGACATTACAGGATTACAGGTAACCTCTGACTTACACAATCATTTAAAAAGTTCTAGAATATACTTGCTACCAAACATAGACCTAATCACTAACTGGAATACCCTGTTCTTTTCTAGCCTTATAGATTGTACACCACATGGGGTCAGTGAAAGCAAGGGGGAAAGGGCAAAAAAAAATAGCTTCTCTCCTTCCCCTTGCCTCCACACACCCCTCCCTACCATTCTTATCCTCGTAAAGAAATGTTTGAAGTATTTTTTTTTTTTTTTTTGCAGTCCTGGGGATTGAACTCAAGGGCATTCTACCTCTGAGCTACACCCCCAGCCCTATTTTTTATTCTTTATTTTGAAACCAAGTCTCACTAAGTTGCGGAGTGCCTCACTGGATAGCTGAGGCTGGCCTCGAACCCGGATCCTCTGGTCTCAGCCTCCCGGATGCTGGGATTACAAGCATGTGCCACTATGCCCGGCTGTTTGAAGTATTTTTTATGAAGAAAAAATTACTACGCCTATGTCTGTGTGTGTATGTGTGTTCTTTCTTACTTCACAGCCTAAAGTCTTCTACTTAAAATTTTCCTCATTAAAACAGAACCAATCTCACTAGAAATGAGAGTTAAAATAAATAATTAAAATAATATACTGGTGTTTATAATTATAATACTTATGATTATAAAAATATATAATTTTGTCGTATAACCTGTATTTTAGCTATGATCAAGCTTAGAAACATAACATGTTCCATATGACAATTTTTATAGTATTTGTAGTATAAGCTAAAAATAAAAGAATTCTAGTTCATGACTTTTTTCCATCTTCTATTTAGAAAAACCTGATCTCTGGATATATTTTGTCTCTTTCCTACATTTCTTTGAAATGCTGCTATTCACAACCAGCAATTGCAAATGTATCCTCTTTTTCTTAGCCATTTGTATTAATTAATTAGTAATATATAATTGAGGTAGATAATTATAGTCCTCAGTTACTTGAAATAAAAACATAGCATGAATTTTAGAGGAATTTTTCATATAAGCATTGATAACCTGTTACTCTTTAATATTAAACTCAAATAAAATATATAGAGAAAATGATTCTGACTTATTCCTGACAGGGTCAATCATCTCCTTTTTTCTATGAGGTATATATATATATATGTGTGTGTGTGTGTGTGTGTGTGTGTGTGTGTGTGTGTGTGTGTCTGTATATATATATATAAATATATATATATATATATAAATATATATATATATATATATATATATATATATATATATGCTTAACCTTTTAAGAAACTGGAATAGCCTACAACTTTAATTTGTGCTACTATGGATTGAACTCAGGGCCTTGCATGTGCTAAGCAAATGCTCTACCATTGAGCTATATCCTCAGCCCCAGCATATAACATTTTCATGCTATATTCTGGAACAAATCATATGGGAATGTTCAATATTGTTTGGGACATTGCAATAGCTATTTAATGCTATTCTACCTGTGCAATTTTATTAGTTTGAATGGGGGAGATTTGTTTCTAGAAAATAAAAAAATCAAATATTTCCCAATCCTTTTTGGTCCTATTAATTCTGAGTTTTTTATACTTGATTCATTTCTTTTTTTTTTATTTTCATGTGTGATTGTTTTTCCTTTTTGTTATCAAGAATTATAGGAAATTTGTTGTATTTATTAATTGAATTTTAGTTCAAGAAAACCTTTTTTGTAATATTGCAGCATTTTATATTCCTGATATATGAGAAATATGTGTCCAATTTCTTTATCTTCCTGTACAATCAATCTAATATGTTCCTTTGTACCAAATTTTTTATAATCCTCCAGGTATGCTTAAGAAACCAAGCAAGTAGTCTGGGAATATGGAATAAAATCTGAAAAGCAAGCCAGATGTGGTGGCACATGCCTGTAATCCCAGTACCTAGGAGGCTGAGACAGAAGGATCACAGGTTCAAGGATAGTCTCAGCAAGTAGTAAGACTCTCATCAACCTAGTAGACCCTGTTTCAAAATAAAAATAAAATAGGACTGGGGTGAAACTCAGAGTAGATCCCCAGTGCCACACAAAAAAATCTGAAAAGCAGAAGTCATATATTAACTGTATTGAAACCACCTTTTACGTCAGCAAAGGTTTTTCTTTTCTTTTCTTCTTCTTTTTAGTGGTCTAGGGATTGAATAACTGAATCCAGAGGCATTCTACCTCTGAGATAAACCCCCAGCACTTTTTATTTTTTGTTTTGAAACAGGATCTCACTAGGTTGCTGAGAGTCTCGCTAAATTGCCAAAGATGGGTTCCAACCTGTGATCCTCCTGTCCCAGCCTCTCAAGGACTGGAATTATAGGCATGCTCCACCAAGCCTGATCCAGCAAAGGTTACTCACTGGGACTTAAGAATCAACACCAGAGCACAGACAGCTTAAGCAATGCAGCAAGCTTGGTAAACTCTGAAAGGGAGTTACTGTCAGCTTTCCTTAGCTACAGCTGACATGAAAGTCTTGTTCCCAAAACCATTTTCTTCTGATTTTACCATGTGTTTTCAGTTCCTAAAGTGTATTAATCAATTAAAATATTATTTTTATCCTGGCATGGTAGTGCACAGCTGTAATCCCAGTACTTAGGAGGCTGAAGCAGGAGGATCGCAGGTTCAAGGACAGCGCCAGGAAGACCCTGTTTCAAAATAAAAAGGGCTGGGGGTGTATCTCAGTGGTAGCATGCCCCGATTCCAATCCTGTAAGCTCTATCCTAGTACTTTCTACTTTTTATTTTGAAATAGGGTCTTACTAGGTTGCTGAGAATCTTCCTACATTGCTGAGGCTGTCCTCACACCTGTGATCCTCCTGTCTTAGCTTCCCAAGTACTGGGATTACCAGCATGCAACACCAAATCCAGATCAATTTGGTTTTACTTGCATTTGTCACTAAATATAAAAGGAATATATGTTTATTTTAGGACATTTGGAAAATATAGAAAAATATAAAGAAGATAATTAAAAATCTCCATAAGCCGGGCATGGTGGCACATGCTTGTAATCGCAGCATTTGGAAGGCTGAAACCGGAGGATCCGGGTTCGTGGCCAGCCTCAGTTACCTAGTGAGGCACTCTGCAACTTAGGGAGACCCTGTTTCAAAATAAAGAATAAAAAATAGGGCTGGGGGTATAGCTTGGATATAGAATGCCCCTGAGTTCAATCCCCAGTACCGCAAAAAAAAAAAAAAAAAAAAAAAAAAAATCTCCAAAACTCCAACAGAGAAAATAATAATCACTTTTAATCATGTTTAGTATTTTGAAATAAAGTTTGTTTTGAAAGTGAATTTTGATCTTTCCTCACTTTCTTTTTGTGTGTAGTAGTTGGGATTGAACCCAGGGGCATTCTACCTCTGAAGTACACCTTAAGCCCTATTTTATTCTTTTATTTTGAAACAGGGTCTCACTAAGTTGCGGAGGGCCTCACTAAACTGCAGAGGGTGGCCTTGAACCTGCAATCTTCCTATCTCAGCCTCCCAAGTACTGAGATTACAAGTGTGTGCCACCATGCCTGGCTCTTTTCTCAATTAATAAGTGTTATCATTTGGATATTCATTTTGCATTTTGAAAATAATTGATATTTAATGTTTCTTAACTAGCCCTCATTAATCTGTACTTTTTATAGTAAATGCCTCAATTAGGCTAGTTTACAAGTCAACCATGTTTGTTTCATTGTGTCTTTAACAGGTCAAGAAAGTACAAGTGCTAGTGTCACAGGGAAGGCCAGAAAAACCATAAGTGACAAGTGGGAAAGTCAGCTGTGGAGAGAGAAAAGGTTTGATTTAATAGACCACCTACATTATAGCCATGTTTATCCTGAAAGTATTCCACGGAAATTTATTTTAGAACACAGAAAGTTTCTTACTCAGCAGTATAACTCTCAACCTGCAAAATACATACCACCAGAAGGAAGGCCTCCAAAACTTGATGAATTTAAGAGTGCTCGAAGCCTTGGACATTTTGAAGTAACCATCCTAGGTAAGTTAACTCTGGTCTTTTTTCTTTTCTTTTCTTTTCTTTTTTTTTTTTTTCTTTGGTGTGTGTGTGTGTGGTACTGGGGTTTGAGCCCAGGGCCATTCTACCTCTGAACTACACCCCCAGCCCTTTTTAATTTTTATATTGAAACAGGGTCTTGGTAAATAACTGAAGCTGATCTGCTGATCTTGAACCTGTGATCCTCCTGTCTCAGCCTCCTAAGTACTGGGATTACAGGTGTATGCCACCATGCCTAATTCTGCTCCCTTTGAATATTATTAATTTAAAATATTTTAAGTATTGATACTATTTAGCTTAGAAAAATTATGCCCCTCCTTCCACACACAAAAGCCCAAATTGACCTTCTATTTGGCTTAAATTAAAGGAATGGAGGACTAATTCTGGAATAGATGAAGTTCTAATTGTGGGCTTTTCAACATTGGCAAGTCTTTGAAAAGTATTTGAGAGGAAAATAATGTTTCCTCATCCTGGAATATCTGACTACTGAACTTCCAAGAATGTTCTCTTTCCTCTTAGCCACCACTTTTACTTCTTTCTTAGTGCTTCCAAACCATTGAAGGGTAAAGTATAAGTTTAAGAGAAAAAGGGGCACTAATCAAGAGAAGACCCTATATCCAAAGAGGGCTATTTAACCCCTGAAGAAAATAAAATACTCAAGTAACTCAGGTTGAACTGAAAGAAGTTATTAAAAAGACTGACCTTGTCTGATAAGGAAAAATAATCTGGATTTCCTAGTTTCTTTAAAACTGACAGGTAGCAGCCGGGCGTAGTGGCGCGCGCTTGTAATCCCAGCATTCGGGAGGCTGAGACCGGAGAATCCGGGTTCGCAGCCAGCCTCAGCTACCTAGTGAGGCACTCCGCAACTTAGTGAGACTCGGTTTCAAAATAAAGAATACAAAATAGGACTGGGGGTATAGCTCGGAGGTAGAATGCCCCTGAGTTCAATCCCCAGTACCGCAAAAAAAAAAAAAAAAAAAAAAAAACCTGACAGGTAGCTATAGACCTTATAGAAATTTAAAGATATAAAACATTTTTAGCAGGCATGGTAGTGTACACTTGTAATCCCACTACTTGAGAGGCTGAGGCAGGAGGATCACAGGTTCGTGGCCAGCCTCAGCAATTTAGTGAGACTCTCAGCAACCTAACAAGACCCTGTTTCAAAATTAAAAATAGGGCTGGGGGTGTAGCTCAGAGATAAAAAAAACTCCTAGGTTCAAACCCAGTACCAAAAAAAAGAAACATTCTTAAACTTAAATTTGTTTTTTGTTTGTTTCTAATAAATGAAAAAGATATGCAGAAAATAATTCTAAAGTAAAAACTTAGCCAAAATGATTCTCAGAGGCAAGGAAATAATTTTGTGTTTCATATGAAATTCTTAGCACTAATTCTTGTTACTCTAAAATGAAGCAATGAGGAAAAATTATGAACATTTTTTTGCCCTGGGGATGGAACCCAGGGCATTATACCTCCACAATACACCCCTGGCCCTTTTTATTTTTTGTTTTGAAACAGAGTCTCACTAGGTTGCTGAGAGTATCAACAAGTTTCTGAGGCTGCTATCTTCCTTTCTCCATCTCCTAAGTACTGGGATTATAGCCATGTGCCACCACTCCCAGCTGAGCATATTAATTTGATACCTCAGAAAAAAATAAAGTTCATGGATTTTTGCATCTATATAACCAAAATGAATTACCTTGACATTTCTCAAGATTATTTTTCTCCTTATTCTCCCCATCCCTTCTCATACATAAATACATATATGCTTGTGGATGAGTATGTATATAATCTATGAAATATATCAATTTCCACTGTCAAATGCCTTTCACTAGACTATATTGTTCCATCTAGTTTATCAACCTTAGTTTTATGTCTAGGAAATAAAAATTACAGCAAGATTTCCAATGCATCATAAAAGGTAACCATGGAAATGATGAGTTCATCTAGAAACACAGAAATTTAATGTTTTTCTCCCCTTAACATGCTACTGATCCATTAAAACAGATTGACTAAGATATCTCAGCTGTCATACATCTAATTGTAAACTTTTGTAGCTTTGTCTGTGAGTCAGCTGAAAGCAGGAAGCAAATGTGAAGAAGACAAATTTATTCTGCTTGCCTGCTCTAATCTATGTTAGAAGTATGCTGTTTTTAGATAAATTTTGTATCCTACCTGTTTTCAAGGATGGTTTTCAGAGTTAATTGTCAGTGAAAACAAGTCACTTATGAATAAAACAAAACAGAATATTTTAAAGGAAGCAGAAAATCGAGTGTTACTAGGTTCTTGCAAATAACCAAATTACTACCAATTGGCAGTAATTTTCCCCCAGCTTTCTGACAGAAAGGGAGAAAGGATTTTTTTCCTGATTACATTTTCAATATTAGAGCTAAAAGGAACTTAAATATGTTCTAGTCTTAATGTCTGGCGAAGTAGAAGTCAGACCATGATAAGAAATCAGTTCTCCTGAGTCTCTAAACATATACGTTTTGCAGAGAAAACACTCAAATATAAGAATCCTGTTGTGGTTTTTCTTCAAACAAAATTCAAAGCTGAACCTACTGTATGAAATTATTGCATAAATATCACAGAATAACAAATAGGTTGATAGCTTCAGCTACAGTTTTATTTTTCAAAAGTACTGAATGTTCTTCAGATAGTTGATTCCTACATCAACCTTATAATATACACGGTTGTTAGTCATATGTTTTTCCTTGTGATGCTGGAGATTGAACCCAGGAGCATTCTCCCTCTGAGCTACACCCTCAGATCTATTTTATTTTTTGTTTTGAAACAGGGTCTCCCTAAATTGCTGTCAGCCTCACTAAGTTGCTGAGGCTGGCCTCAAACCTGTAATCCTCCTGTTTCAGCCTTCCAAGTACTGAGATTATAGGTGTGCACCACCACATCCAGACCATTAATCATATCTTCATGTCATATAAAGGAGCTTATTTTTTGCCGGAAATGGTGGTGCATGCCTGTAATTCTAGTACTTGGGAGGGTGAGACAGCAGGATCACAGGTTCAATGAGACACTGTTTCAAAATAAAAAAATAAAATAATTCTGAGGATGTAGCTCTGAGGTAGAATTTTCCTGGGTTCAATCCTCAGTACCACAGAAAAAAGGAGTTTATTTTCACTTTAGTTATTATTATGTAATCTGTATACTCCACTCTCTAATGGTTTAACTTAATATAGGAATAAAGTCTATGCCATAAAGATAAATGGTACCGGGCCTAATGATTCTCATAAACCTTGGGGGGGGGTGGAGGATAACCTATGGAAATCTTCTGAGAGTGGTCTGCTCACACTCCTTGAATTCTGGTACATGCTAGAAAAGTAGCCCATTTGGCCTACCCTTCATAAGGGAGACATTGTCACAGAGAGAGAGAGAGAGCCATGGCCAAGAATACATCCTGTCTATCATATATGCAGGTGTAGAATAAAGTTTGAGCCAGATGTGGTGGCACATGCTTGTAATCCCAGTAGTTGGGAGGCAGAGACAGGAGAATTGCAGGTTCTCAGCCAGCCTTGGCAACTTACAAGGCCCTCCACAACTTAGTGAGACCCTATTTCAAATAAATAGGGGGTGTAGCTCTGAGGTAGAATCCCTCTGGGTTCAATACCCAGTAAAACACACACACACACACACACACACACACACACACACACACACACACACACACAACACAGAATAAACATTGAGAGCTACTGTTCTCTAATATGTTTAGACATTTTCTTATCCAAGGCAAAATGAGAGCTGATGATCAGAAATGGAAGTGTTAAATTTGTCGTATATTTTAAGAAGGTATGAACCAAGTTGTATTCCAAGGCTAGACAAATGCTCTATATATTTTAAGAAGGGGCATGAGCAATGAACAGAGAATAGAGGATTAAATTTCGTATTAATGTACTGATTGTTAAAAGATAGAATCCTAAAACTGAAAGATGACTTTAAATGTATCCCGTACAAGGAAGCAAACTTGTCCCATAAAGGACAAAGGGCAAATGTTTGAGGCTTTGCAGGCCATAGTTTCTGTTGCAGTGACTCAATGCTGCTGTTACACTGTGGAAGCAGCCATAGTTGATATGTAAGTGAATGTATGCATGGTTATGTTTGAGTAAAAGTCTATGAACACTGAAATTTGAATTTTATGTTTTTATCCATCACTAAATATTTTTCTTCTGATTTTTTAGCTGTTTAAAAATGTAAAAGCTATACTTAGCTCATGGTATGTACAGAACTGGCACAGGCTGGATTTGGCTCTCAGATCCTAATTTTATGATACTTGTTCTAGGCCCCTTTTTCTTAGTTAAGGCTGCCAAAACCAATCTAGATATATACATCTGTATGATTCTTAAAATTGTCCTAGCACAAAATTGTATAACTTATATTGATACTATCTTCTGGTGGTTTGTCAGTCTCTGGAGTATTTTGGTAATCTCTGTGGAGGACCCAGAAATTTTGACATGTCTTATTCATTCTTAGAACCCTAAAGTTTATTCAGACCACAACCTTGTTTTTTTGTTTGTTTGTTTGTTTGTTTTGTTTTGTTTGTACTAGGGATTGAACCCAGGGGCATTCTACTTCCGAGCTACACCCCCAGCCCTATTTTTTATTCTTTATTTTTGAAACACTCAGTTGCGGAGGGCCTCACTAAGTAGCTGAGGCTGGCTACGAACCTGCGATCCTCCTGTTTCAGCTTCCCAAGTACTGGGATTAGAGCGTGCGCCACTATACCTGGCAGCCCACAACCTTGTTACTTGAGCATTAGCTCTGACTGGTATAGGATGAATTGTTATGGAAAGCATTGAATAGAATTATTAGTCTTCCTTCCCACAGTTCTGATGGCTCTCAACAACCAGTTGGGTACAATGGCATATAACAAACCTATCTCAGATCTTATCTTAAAATCTTTTGGCTGTGAACCCCTGTAATCCCAGTACTTGGGAGGCTGAGACAGGAGGATCACAGATTCAAAGTCAGCCTCAGCAATATAGGGAGACTAAATGGAATTCATAGTTTTGAAGATGTGCTCTGTGTTTGTTTACCTTTACTCCAGCTCGATGTTTGCCTTACGCCTAACTCTGGTCTACACCTTTGGCTTGTTATACTCCCTGCCCTACTTAAAATGCCCTCCTCTTTTTTTACTCAAATGTCAGCCATCCTTTAGTACCCAGTTCAGTCCCTTATATTTGTCCACAGACCTCTGTGTGTGTGTGTGTGTGTGTGTGTGTGTGTGTGTGTGTGTTTTACTGAGGAATTAACCCAGGGGCATTCTACCTCTGAACTATACCCCTAGACATTTTTTTTAAACAGGATCTTATTAAGTTTCTGAGGCTGATCTTGAGCCTGTGATTCTCCTATCTCAGCCTCCCAAGTACTGGAATTATAGGCATGCACTGCTCATAAATCATTTTTTATCCACCCTACTTGACATTGACCCATATAAAGGTCAGGATTCACTTTGATTGTTCCCCCTTAGTCCTTTTCTACTTCAATTGGTCATTATCCCCAGTCGTGAGTATGTGAACCTAGTCTTGTGTATTTAAGGACAGATGGGACATAAGTATTACAATCTCTAGCCTTGCTGGAATCAGGTATCCATATGTCCAGATGGCAGTAACAATAGTTAGAGAAACAATAGTTATCCCTGAATTCTCCTACCCCATAATGGCACCTATCAAGGATGACCAAGGAAACACTCTATATGTCTTCATTTACATGAGTAGGCTATTCTGTGAATAGTAAGACATTAATCTTCTCCTTGTAGGGAAAACACTTATATTGTTATTTCTAACAGTGGTGATTGATTGCACGGAAGTGCCTGTTCTTTCAACCAATAGCATGTATTCATACATTGTTTGCAAAGCTGAGTTTAGTTCCTAGTTTGGAAACACAGGTTTTTCCAGGTCTGAATTTATATGGTATGTTAACATCAAATCAGCAAACTTGACCTCATTAGCACCACATACTAACACATTCAATTTTTCTTTTGCAGGGAGGGGGGGAATACTAAGAGAATTCTACCTCTGAGCTATACCCTAACCCTTTTATTTATTCATTCATTCATTCATTCATTCATTCATTCATTTGTGGTACTGAGGATTGAACCTACTCCCAGCCATTTTTTATTTCTTATTTTAAAATAGAGTCTTGCTAAGTTGCTAAGGGTCTTACTAAATTTCCGGGGCTGGCTTCCAGTGTGCGATCTTTCTGTCTCACCCTCCCAAATACAGTGATTACAGGTGGGTGTAATGTAGAGCCTCACTGAATTTTTAATAGTGTGTTATTTTTGTCCCACAGGGCTGAACCATGAGATAGCAATTGATGTTGCATTCCTACCCATGTATTGTGCAGAAGATGTCCAAACATCTCAAATAGATACATTGTTGACCTGCATGAATTACAGCTGTGTATATCCACCAGAAGTAACTGGCAATGACAGATTGCCCAGCCCCAGAGCACTTGCAGGTAAGACAATCCCAATATTCTTCTTACTCAGAAGAAAATATCATAAACAATCCTAGCTTTTCCCCTTTGACAGTATTTCATTATGCAAACAGTTCTAGCCTTGAATTTTAATGCAGTTTAACCAAAGGTTTGTTTATTAAATGTGCCCCAAGACTTATAATTGAGAATCTGTCTTTTAAATAAACTGAACAGTTTGTTTCTATTCCAGGAAGGCATTAATAATATTTTGAAATGTAATTGTTTTATCACACCTAAGTAGTATATGTGGGGAGCAGTATGGTTTTACTCATTTATCCTTTTAACTCAGTTGAGACTATTTGTCTTTTTACCTTATAATTGCCTGAAATCACAATGCCTCCATATTATAGCATAGTAGGTTACAATTGTTTTCTCTTGTAAAAGTTTAGTTATTCAAGTGCTATGCAATAAATTCCTCGAGGACTGCTACAGCTGTATGTAATCCCAATAGTGGAATTCTTCAACCAACTAATTGTTTAGGCTGCTGCATAATATACCAAGCTTGAAATTATTTCTATAGACCTATAAACTTATCTGTCCAATGATAATTATCCTGTTCACTTTCTGTTTGTTTTCATTTATATTCCCCAAGCATGTAGTGAAGTGTCTAGCAATTTTCATTGAGCTTATCAAGATAATACATTTAAAAGAGCATTTAAGAAAGTCTTTATTACATTGGGATTTTATGGTGGGTCTTTTTAAGCTGATGAAACTCTTGAGTGTATGTTGTTTTCACCTGAGTTTTATGAGCTGTGCCAGATAATGAAGTAACTTTTGACAGTAATGGTTATGCAAACTGAACTTGAGTATCTAATTTCATGAGTGATTTTTTTTCCCATGGTTCATTTTAGACATGATACATTGGGTGACTTGCACTATTATTTGCTATATTACAGCTCCTTGGGCTTTCTTTCATTCTAAATTTTTAAATTAGTGACCTAACATGTAATTTAAACATTTGTGCACTCATGTTATTACTTCATGTAATATCTACTTCTGTCTCATGTGTTCTGCTAAATGTATATGCTATTGATGATATAAAATATCAAGTCAGAGTTTTCAGCTAGCTCCTTGTTGCTAGTGCCAATATCCTTCCAGTAATCACTAACATGGTCACATGAAAAATACCTAGGAGCCGGGCATGGTGGCACACACCTGTAATTCTAGTACTTCGGAAGCTGAGTCAGGGGGATGGCAGGTTCAAGGTTAGCCTCAGCAAGTAGTGAGACTCTCATCAAACTAGCAAGACCCTGTTTCAAAATTAAAAATAAAACAGCTCAGGGGTAGAATTCCCCTGGGTTCAATCCCCAGTACCACAAGGAAAAAAAAAAAAAAAAGGAAAAATACCTGGGACCATTCTAAAAAAGTTACCATTTGGACATGAAGGACAGGAATCATTAGGGAAAAAAGTGAAGTGGTAACCAGAAGAAAAGTGATTCATCTTGAATGCAATACCATGTTTTTCATGATACAGCATTAATAATAATACTAATAATAGTGCCCATTTAAGTCTATACCAATCATTGTGTCTGGGCATTTTATATAAGTTTCAACTAATCCTAATAAGAACCTTACAAAGTGAATGTTATTATTCCCTATTTAATGATAACTAGACTAAAAATCAGAGTGATTCACTAGCATGGGTAACCAAACTGCTATTTGAACCCAGAGCTATCTGATTCCAAACTTATCCATTCCTATCATGATTCTCAGCTAAAAGACAAAAAATAGTTACAGTGGTACATTGGCCCATAGTATAACGCCCATGTCATTGTTTAAAATTTTTATAAACTAGCATCTTTTTATTACAAAAGCTATACCTGTTAATTTTATAATTCAAATAGTACAGAAAGGTACTGAGTAAAAGTGAAAGTTCCCCTCCTCACCTTCCCACATCCAGCCCCTTCCACCAACCTTCTCGCATACTCTCTGGAGATAATCACTAGGTTTTTATTCCTTTAAGAAATTATTTTTTCACATAGCAGTATAGATTGTATTTCTCTATTCAAATAAATACACACTAATGGAATTGTATGAACATAGAGATCCATAACCAGTTTTTTCCCTTTGACAATTTAACTTAGACATTTTTCATTATTAGTATATAGAGTGTTGCCTCATTCTTATTTATTTATTTATTTATTTATTTATTTATTTATTTATTTATTTATTTATTTATTGTTACTGAGGATTGAATGCAGGGGCATTCTACCTCTGAACTACACTCCCAGCCCTATTTTGTCTTTTATTTTGAAACAGGGTCTCACTAAGTTACTGAGGGACTCACTGGGTTGCTAAAGCTGGCCTTGAACCTGAGATCCTTATGTGTCAGTCTCCTAAGTACTGAGATTACAGGGATGAGTCACCATGCCTGGCTACCTATTCTTTTATAGCTACAACATATTCCAGTGTGGGGTTATATTAGAATTTACTTCCCCAGTCCCCAACTGATGAACATTTAGATTATTTCAAAGTATTTTTTTGCTATTAGCTAACAATACTGTAGTGTGTGTGTATAATCTTTGTAAACTTATACAACTATATCAGTGAGATGAATTCTTAGAAGCCACTGATTCAAAAGGTGTGTGCCTTTAACATTTTGGTAGATATTTTCCAATTGTTCTCCATAAAGAACCAATATGTACTAACTTACACTTGAGACAAAAGCAAGTGCCACCCTGTAAGCACTAGGTATTATTGGTTTTATTGATCTTTGATAGAGAGTTGGCAAAAAAATATATATATTATTTTGATTTGCATTTCTTTTTTTTTTTTTTTGTGGTACTGGGGATTGAACTCAGGGGCATTCTACCTCCGAGCTACACCCCCAGCCCTGTTTTTTATTCTTTATTTTGAAACCGGGTCTTGCTAAGTTGTGGAGTGCCTCACTAGGTAGCTGAGGCTGGCCGCGAACCCGGATCCTCCGGTTTCAGCCTCCTGAATGCTGGGATTACAAGCGTGCGCCACCACGCCCGGCTGCATTTCTTGTTTCTGAGCCTGAAAATTTTCATGTGTTTATCCATTTGTATTTTTATTGCTTTGAACTTTCTAGAAATTTCAAAGGTAGTTTTAAGTTTTCCATTTAATTATATGTCCTATTTCTTATTAATTTTAAGTTATCTTTTAATATTAAAATGTTAACACTTTGTCATGTTTTAAAAATACTTTCACCTAGTTTTACATTTATTCAATAAGAGACTTGCTTTGGAATTTTAAGTAATTTTATTTTTTATGTACTCAAATACATCATCTTTTTATTTTGTGGCTACTTGTTTTATGTCATACTCAAAAAGGCATCACCAAGCTGAAGATGCTATTCTTAAATTCACTGTGGTTTTGTTTCTGATCCTTTTACAGCTCTGTTATTTTTACTCATATATTTTATTGTGATAAAATATACTTAGCACAAAATTTGCCATTTTAACTATTTTTAAATGTTAAATGTTCTGCTCAGTTAAGTATATTCACAATGTTATTCAAGCATCACCACTATCCATTTCCAGAACTTTTTCATAGCCTCAAACAGAAACTCTGTCCCTCTTAAGCAGTACCTTCCATTCCCCCTCTTCGGATTCCTTGGTAACTGCTGTTTCATTTTCTATGAATTGGCCTATTTTAGATATTTCATGAAAATTGAATCATATAATATTCATCCTTTTGTGTCTAACTTATTTCATTTAGCATGGCATTGTAAATGATCATTCATGTTGTATTTTATATCAAAATGCCATTCCTTTTCATGATTAAATAATATACCATTGTATTGTATGTCACATTTTATGTATCCATTCATCTGTTAATGAAAACTTTTCTTGTTTCTGTGTTTTGTCTATTGCCAAAAATTATACTGTGAACATTGGTGTACAAGTATCTGTTTGAGTTCCTGCTTTCAACTCTTTGGGGTATATACATAGGAACAGAATTGCTGGATGATATAGTAACCCTATGATTAACTTTTTAAGGAATAGCTATTATGTTTTCTACAGCAGCTACACTATTTGACATTCCCATCAGCAATGTATGGGGATTCCAGTTTCTCCACACCTTCACCTAACATTTGTCATTTTGTTTGTTTTGTTTTATTCCATCTTGTTTCCTTTCCTTTCCTTTTAATAAAAGTCATCCTAATGGGTGTGAGGTGGTATCTCATTGCAGCTTTTATTTATATTTTTCTAATTACTAATGATGTTGAATATCATTTCGTATGCTTTTGGCCATTTGTATATTTTCTTTGGAGAAATCTCTATTCGTGTCCTTTGCCCATTTTTTAATTTTTAGGGGAGGGGCTTATTGTTGGTATGCCTTCATTTTTACAACTTTAAACTGTTAATTCATTTGAAATTTGTTTAGAGGGAGAGATAGAAATCCAGATTTATATTTTTTCTAGGCAGATAGCCACTTATCCCAAATCACTAAATGCTTGCTGATTGAAGTCATTCTTGATGTCATCTTTAATTATGAAGCACGGGAATATGTATGTCTTCCACCCCTTGTTAAATTATATTGATTGATAAACATTTCAGAAGTATAGTATACTGGGAAAGGATTTTCACCCATTTAGGAAAACAGTTGTAATCTCTAGGTAGGTAATCAGGGTTTCCCATATTGTTTTCAGAGACAGCGGTACCACACTGTACTACAAGATAGGTTGTACTATGCTGTAATTACAAAGCGACTCTAAAGTCATAGTGACTTAACAATAAAAGTGTATTTCTTGCTCAAATGTGATGCAGTCATCAGCAGTCTTCTCCGCAGTGATTCACAAGTCTAACACACTTCCCTCTTGCTGCCCTAGAAGGAACAAATAGCTTCTAGGGTTGTAATGGCAAAAGAAGAAAGACATAAAGGAGGAACTAGCTTCTCCTGGAACCAGAAATGACACATCACTCCCACTCACAGAACTCAGTAACATGGTACTGACCTAACTAAAGGAAGGCCAGGACACCTTGTCTTCGCCTATGCCTGAGAATAGGAAATGAAGAACACATTGTGTTTCCTTTGTCACATGTCACTTTATACATTTCTGTATAATATATAAAGTGTATTTCCTTATGTATTTTTGATGTTAGTAAAATGTGAAATTCTTTTCATTCTAAACAATTTAAAGTTAAATGTACAGAATTTCATTTTATAGGTAAAATCTATTGTCCTTTTAAGGATTTCTGTTATATAAATAATATAGGTTTGCTCAAGTAAAAATGAGCACTGCTAATATTTGAGTGTTTACTATGTGTCAGCTACAATTTTTTGCGGTCTGGGGATTGAACCCAGGGGCATTCTACCTCTGAGTTACACCCCCAGTCCTATTTTTTATTCTTTATTTTGAAACCGGGTCTCACTAAGTTGCAGAGTGCCTCACTAGGTAGCTGAGGCTGGTCGCGAACCCGGATCCTCTGGTCTCAGCCTCCCGCACGCTGGGATTACAAGCGTGCACCACCACGCCTGGCTGTCAGCTACAATTTTAAGTGCTTCACATGTATTTAACTCTCAAAACACTCTATGGTATAGGTTCTGTATTGGCAAATAAAGAAGTTGTCATTTGCTCAAAGTACTATACAACTGACAGTTATCTAAAGAAAAGATTTAAATTTTATGTTAAGGGTGGTATGTAAGTTATTATTTGTAAAAGTCAATGTATGATAATTTTTTGTGATACTGGGGATTGAACCCAGGGGGATTCTACCTCTGAGCTGCACCCCCAGCCCTATTTTATTTTATTTTACTTTATTTTGAAACAGGGCCTTGCTAAGTTACTCAGGGTCTCTCTAAGTTGCTGAGGGTCTCACTAAGTTGCTGAGACTGTCCTTAAACCTGTGATCCTCCTGTCTCAACCTCCCAAGTACTGAGATTACAGGCATGCACCACTAGTTTGGGTTGTTGCTTTAGCATCAAAACTGAAAATCTTGAAATCTTTCCAAAACATCTGGATTAAAGTCCATCCTGCTCAAAGAAGAAAATTATAAAGCATTAGGAGTTTTTATAATATTCATTGTGCTTTTATTGAACTTATACCATCTTAATTTTGAGTGTACTGGGGATTGAACCCAGGAGATTTCTACCTATGAGCTATGCCCCAGCCCCATTTTATTTTTATTTTAAAGCAGGGTCTTGCTAAATTACAGTGTGCTGGCCTCGAACCTGTGATCCTCTGGTCTCAACTTCCCAAGTTCTGGGATTACAGGCATGCATCACCACTCCTGGCTGAACTTATACAATTTTAAATCACTCATTGAATTCTTTTGTGTGTCTAACTGAACTGGATTGCTTGCATAGGTCCCTTCTAAGGCCTGTTTGATATTCTTATATATTGTATATTATTTCATAAAGAGCTCCCAAGTAGTATACCTTTTAGAGGTTTTCAGAAATGCATTAGATCCACTTCTGGATCTTAGTGCAATTTTGTGAAGATGTAGCTCTAGAATAAAAGGTTTAAGGCATATGATTTGAAGCCATACTGTCCAGATTAGAATCACCATGTGAATTTGCTTGTTACTTAAACTCTAAGTGTGTTTCTTTATTCATATTCTAAATAGTCTTTGTCAGGTTTAGGCACTGAAGTCTATAATTCATTAGCTTAGTGAGGGTTGACTAGTATTGTGAGTTTCCTTAAGCCCCAGGAACCAAGAAAATAAGGAAAGCAAAGAAAAATATATGCTAGCTTTTGCAGATTGGCACTGTGCCACAGTACAATTCAACACTAGCCAGGCTATTTACAACTCTGCCTTATCCTTCATTTCCTGCGTGCTCTGAGTCTGAAAGTTAGTCAAAGGTGAGTGATCAGGGTGTTCTCAGTCTATTTCTGATCATAAATCAAACCCTTGGTATGCGTATGGCCTTGATTCTATGATTCCCCAATATACACAGGAGCTTTGAAAGCCTTTTCTTTTTTTTTTTTTTTTTTTTTTTTTTGGCGGTACTGGGGATTAAACCCAAGGGCATTCCACTCCTGCAATATACTCTCTCTCAGACATATTCAGATATCTTCTATTTTTTTATTCTGAAACAGGATCTCAGTAAGTTGCTGAGGCTGACTTTGAACCTGTGATCAGCCTCCCAAGTTCTATGTTTATAAGTGTGCGCCGCCACAGCTGGCTTGGAAGTCTTTATTCCACATTTATTTCTTTTCCCAACCTCTTCCTAACCAGATTTTTTGGTCCAAAATTACACCCTACTCAGCTTCACTGACCAATATTTTTTTTGTTTTATATGCTTTCAACAAAAGCCACTGTGGGGAAAGCCACCCCAGCTCTGGGAATGCTCCAAACTGGGTGACCTTGAATCTGTCCATGAGGGAGCTGTCAGACAGGTCAAAACACCCAGCCACATCTTTGAGAATAAGATATGCATTGCTTTTTTTGGTTGGAGCAACCTCCACCAGTAGTGTAAGCCAGTATCTTCATGGTGGCCTGTTACATGGGATATAAGGGCAGTAGGCAGGCAATTTAAAACACCACAGCACAGTCTCACCACAACACAACAGTGTCTTTCTTCATTAATCTTTCCTCTGGTTGCTCTAAGTTTTTGTCTAGAGTTAAGAGTTTGTCAAATGTGAATTCTGAGGGGTTTTCCAGCCTATAAAATGTTCTATGTAGAAACAGAACCCTGGAGTTTCCTGGTCTGCTATTTTCAGTGGTATCATTTACTTGATCCATTTTTGATAAAGCTTGAAAGTATCTGGAGCTGCCTTAAGTTGATAAAGCCACTGTAAAAGAAATACTCTTAACAGATGAATGGATAAAGAAAATGTGGTATATACGCATGCAATGGAGTTTTACTCAGCCATAAAGAAGAACAAAATCATGTAATTTGCAGGAAAATGGACAGATCTAGAGAGTATTATGCTAATTAAGATCAGCCAGTCTCAGAAAATCAAGGATCATATGTGTTTTTTCTCATATGTGGAAATGAGAAAAAATAGGGAACATAAGGGACTTCAGATAAATGAGGGGAGAGACAAGTAGAATAGTGGAAAGGGATGGGGGGAGAGAGATGAGAGAGGAAAAGGAGGCTTGATAAAGGAAATAGTTCAAATAATGCTATATCCATATATAAAGGTATCACTACCAATCTCACTAAGATATACAGGGGAGGGATGCAGAGGGAAACACTCCAAGAGCTGTGTGCACGTTTGAATGTGTCACTTTGAACCTCACTATGATGTGTAATTACAAATGCACCAATAAAAATTTTAAAAAGTCTCAATTATATACACATATATGTAATTAAAACATATAAAGTAGATATATGCTGTTTTGCTTCATGTCTAATGAATTTTGCAAAGAAATTGATAATTGAATTTCAAAATAGGAAAAACTTATCTTTGAACTTCTTAGAAATTTAACAATAAGTTGTTTCTTTGGAACCTTATAAATGACCTTAAAATATGTAGATTTACTTTGCTCCACCAAAAATAAAACCAAAAGAAAGCAAAATAAATAATTGAAAGCTAAACAAGACTTTTGGAGTACCATGTCTTGACATTATTGGTAGCAACTTTTTGATATACTCACCTTTATCTGCAGAAGTTACAATAAGTTTGGTAGCTGTATAATGATGAATTAGAGGGAAGAGGGAGATGGGGACAGTGCAAATATTGTAAGAGAAAATCATCAGCTTATGTGATTCTAAATCCAAGTAAATATTTAACTATTTTACAATACTTACCATCTGTTTTTTACTTTTAGGTGATATTATAAAAGCGGCAACTGAACTGGATAGAGTGCATATCATCGGTATCTTGGATATCTGTAATTTGGGTAACAACAAAGTGGAAGTCTATTTGCAGAAAATTTATAGTCCAGAGAATACCTCTTAAAATTTGCCAAATGAAATAATTATGTTATAAAGTGAACGCTGCTTTAAAGATATTCTATTATTTTGCTGGTATTCTCAGTAACTTTTCAAAAGAATATTATATGATAGCTAATTTTCAGTGGTTTGTGTTCGTCCTGTATCTGGAGATAATGCATTCATACTGGATTCATTATTGAGAGAGGTCATCAAAACAATTTTTGTGTATCAAAATTTTATCTTACTTCTATATGACTATTATCTTGACTCATAATTCATGTTCACTGTTCCGCTTGTGTAGTGTAATTTTATTGTAAAGTTTCAGTACGAGGCATCCTGACTTAACAAGAGTAAATTCCAGAGATTTAGCATACTTCCAGTTTTAATCACATCTGATGACAGATGTTGAATTGCTGATCTGAAGATTAAATTCTCTTTCTCCTGAAGTGGTCAATGAGCATTTCCCACAACCAAAGTACTTCCGATCATTCCCCAAAGCACACACGGATTGTTATGGTCCCATTGCTCCCTGTTCTTTAAATTTGGTCAGCTGTAAAATGAGTGTGCAGAATCAAAGTTTTCCACACCATATTGTGGTTACATATGCTTTTTATTTCTAAATATTTTGCCCAGTATGTGATGTTAAATCCAGAAGCTGCAGTATGTCTATATTCTTGCTGTATTCATTTGTAGTTTCAGATATGAAGTGTGAATTTAGATCGTGAAATTTTATCTCATATTAACATCTTAACATCATATTGAAAGTAGAAAACAGTAACTATGGGAATTGATTTCATTCTGGTCGTCTGTTATACTTCACCTTACATGTAAAAGGCTGCCCCACATTTGTGACGGCCTGTGCTTGACATCTATGTGGTTTGTTAGAGGAACTAAAAGAGCCATCAAATGAGATTAAAGATTATTCTTCATCAAGATAAATCCAATTGTAGTTAAGCTATTAACTTGTGGGATTTCCCTGTAGCCCTATAGTTCTGTGACTTCATATGGTATGCATTTTAAATATGTTGGGCAGCCTGTGAACTTAAAGATATACTGCAGTTTGGTCATAAATGTGTTCAGTCTTTTATTCTTTATAACTGTTTAAATGTTAACTAAAATAGTGAATCCTTCTCATGTTAAAATTTTGATTGTGTTATTAAAGAAGTTAAAACGCAATAGCTTTTTTAGTCTCCTGTCTCTTTCTGAATGCACTTGATGTGTTTTCTCCATATTTTCAGGCTCTATGTGTACTTGCTAAATGATCCAAGATGATTTTCCCATATGGGTTTGAAGATTGGTGTTTGCCAAATGGAATCTGGGTTTTTGTGTTAAGCTATTATAACTTTTGAAAGGCAATGCAATGTCAATACCACATGAATGTGAAAGAGGAAAAAAACTTAGCTATTGACTGAAAACTACAGGCAAGGATTTTAAAACTATACACAAGTGTAATTTATGTTCTTATATTGCATGGAGAATAAGAACCGTTTAAAAATTTTAGGAGTTTCAAAAACAAAACAACTTCACCTGGAAATTAGGGATTGAATCCAGGGGTATTCTACCTTGGAGCTACACCCCCAGACCTTTTTAATTTTTTGTTTTGAAACACGGTCTCACTAGGTTTCCGAGTCTCACAAAGTTGCTGAGGTATCTTTGAACCTGTGATCCTTCTGTCTCAACCTCCCAAGTACTGGGATTATGGCACCACACCCATCTCACCTGGAAATTTATTTTACGTTCTAGCAATGTTTTTTAGAGTTAAACATCTGTGTCCATATTTCTGGTTGCTACAGACTTAGGTAGCTACTATGGCAGTTGCCTAGGAAAATAGCAATTTACCATCAGAAGAATTTACCTTTAAGTGATGATACGTGTTCATTAATTCCAAAGCAACACAAATATGCTCCTATAAATCCATCTTCATATTAATAAATCCATAGTAAATTTCAGAATGACATATACTCTACTAGAGGACTACAGTCTCTCACTGAGGTTTCTAATTTGGAGTGACACATGGACTATACACATTAAAATCCTTTGGTAAGCTATGAAAGGAAGAATTTGAACACATGTTCTCTCTGCCAAACATTTTTAGTCCAGAGAATACCTCTTTCTTTGTTGAAAATATCCTATATTTATTTTCTGTATATTAAGAAGAGGATTTTAAAGAAATTTGAAATTCTTCTTTGGTGTTGCTAGTAGTTTTATTTGATATACACTATAAACTATAACCAATTCTTATTTTTCTAAAGCCATTCACATGGCTTGTAATTGAGCTGGTTGTCATTACATCAAATGAGATTAAAGATTATTCTATATCAGGTACTTTATTTATTTATTTTTTGCGGTTCTAGGGATTGAACTCAGGGGTGTTCTACCTCTGAGCTACATCCCCAGCCCTATTTTTTATTCTTTATTTTGAAACCGGGTCTCACTAAGTTGTGGAGTGCCTCACTAGGTAGCTGAGGCTGGCCGCAAACCCGGATCCTCCGGTCTCAGCCTCCCGAATGCTGGGATTACAAGCGTGCACCACCACGCCCGGCAGGCACTTTATTTTTCTTCGTTAAACATTGTTACCCAATAATTTGTATGTAAATTGACAGGTGAAATATGTATTAATTCTACTTATTTCAATAATCAACTAAAGCACTTTTAAGGGAAAATTTTTGAAAAATGGTAAAAATGAAATAGGATTATGTGAATTTTTTAGCTAGATGAGATTATATCTGAGTTTGTCAAGTCTCCTTAAAAGAAACAGTATCCGAGATTCCCAAAGTGTACAGTACCAACCCTGAGGAGGAGGGGTAATGCTGGACCAATGCAAGGATGCAGTAGTAGCTTCAGGTGCAATTGAGGGCATTAAATAAAAATAAAGTCCAGATGTGGTGGCGCATGCTTGTAATCCAATATTTAGGAGGCTGAGATGGGAGAATCATAGGTTTAAAACTAGCCTCAGCAATTTAGCTAGATCCTCAGCAACCTAGCAAGGCCCTGTTTCAAAATAAAACATTAAAAAAGGGCTGGGGGTGTAACTCAGAGGTAGAGTGCCCCTGGGTTCAATCCCCAGTACCACAAAAATAAATTTTAAAAAATAAGCGAGGCAATGGTAGCATCCAAGGGGTTGCTGAGTTTTTTGTTTTTTTTTTTTTTTCTGTAAAGAGGTTGGCAAGCCAATAAGTTTGGGAATCTACGAGCCGGGCATGGCGGCGCACGCTTGTAATCCCAGCATTTGGGAGGCTGAGACAGGAGGATCTGGGTTCACGGCCAGCCTCAGCTACTTAGTGAGGCACTCCGTGACTTAGTGAGACCCTGTTTCAAAATAAAGAATAAAACATAGGGCTGGGGGTATAGCTCAGAGGTAGAATGCCCCTGGGTTCAATCCCCAGTACCACCAAAAAAAGAAAAAAAAAGTTTGGGAATCTAATAACTAGATATAAATTTTTCCTCTTCATCTAGGTCATGCTACACACTACGTTATCTTTCAAGCCCTAGGTGTGTGTGTGTGTGTGTGTGTGTGTGTGTGTGTGTGTGTGTACATACAGATTTAAAGCTAGCCACTAAATCCCTGTGGGATCTTAAGGAAAGCCATTTAAACTGCTTGGCTTCATTTCCTTATTTATAAAATTTGCAAAATAATAGTACCATCCATTTATATGATTCTTTTGATCTATCAGTATAGTTGTTAAAGAACTGAAAATGTCTTTGAGTTATTTTCATGAAAATGTAGTTTTCTAGCCGGGCATGGTGGCGCACGCTTGTAATCCCAGCATTTGGGAGGCTGAGACTAGAGGATCTGGGTTCACGGCCAGCCTCAGCTACCTAGTGAGGCACTGTACAACTTAGTGAGACCTGGTTTCAAAATAAAGAATAAAAAATAGGGCTGGGGGTATAGCTCGAAGGTAGAATGCCCTTGAGTTCAATCCCCAGGACCGCAAAAAAAATAAATAAATAATAAAAGTTGCCTCTAACAAGGTGTTAATATCTATATTATGGCCAGGTGTGGTGACATGTGCTTGTAATCCCAGTACTTGGAAGGCTGAGACAGGAGGATCCGGGTTCATGGCCAGCATCAGCAAGTAGTGAGACTCTCATCAGCCTAGTGAGACCCCATTTCCAAATAAGAAATAAATTCAAAAAAAAAAAGGTAAAAAAATCTATATTGTGGATGGAATATTGAACAAGAAAAAGGTGACGTGAGCTGGGCATGGTGGCCCACACCTGTAATCCCAGTACTTGGGAGGTTGAGACCAGAGGTTCACAAGTTCGAGGCCAGCCTCAGCAATTTAATGAGACCCTGTTTCAAAATATAAAATCAGACTGGGAGTATAGCTTAGGTAGAACTCCCCTGGGTTCAATACCCCATACTGCAAAAAAAAAAAAAAAAAAAAAAGGAAGGGAAGGGAAGGGAAGGGAAAGAAGAAAGGAAAGAGGGAGGGAAGGAGGAAATGAGAATGAAAAAAGAGAAAAAGGCTAAATGACAATGCAATATAGCCAAAAAATTGTAAGGTCAAGCTTATATTACAGAGTCTAGTGCTTTTAAATCTAATTTGAGCACAAAGTAAAATGTTTGAATAATACTGACATATCAGTTGGTACTTTAGGTCCTTGCAAGATAAACGATAAACCCTGAGGCTCATAAAAGAATGAGCTGAATTATTGTAACATATATCCAAATATTTGAGTATTCCTTCTGTGCCAAGCCCTGGATCAGCACTAGAAACACAATGCAATGCAAGCAAAAACAAACAGTGCCCCTACTCATGGAACTCAGAGTGTTGTTAAGGAGAATGACATTCAAATAATGACAAATAAATGTCACAAAGAGGGATGTGGTTTAGAACGCTTTAACAAAGGGAGAGGTACCTAGGAGAGATTCTCCTGAGGAATTGAGGTACAAATTACTCACAGCAGAAGGTTGTTTTTAAGGAATTGAATAAGGACCAATGGGACTAGAGTGCAGAAAGTGGCATACAAGACAAGACCGGCAGTCAGACAAAGGCCCTTGCAAACTCTGCAGAGCCTTGTAAGCCATAGTAGATCTTGAATTTGTACTGAGAAGCCATTGAGTGGTTGTAGCCGTATATGTCCTGATTCCATTCATGTTGTAGAATGGGTAGTGTCTGTTGGGAGCAGAGCAGATTATAAGGAGGTTTACAGAGACTGCTAGTTGTACCCAATGCCTGATCTCTTCCAGAATAATAGATATCTCAAATTTTTACCTGGGCATGTGGCTACCCAGAATAAAGCATACTTTTCAGTGATTCCTTCATAGCTTGGAATGACTTCGTACTAAATTCTGACCAACTAAGCATACATGATACAATTTCTGAACCATTCCCTTAAAGGTTAGGAGGTATGCCTTCTTCCCTTCCCCTCCCCTTTCTGCTAGCTAGAATGTGAGCATAGTAGAAAGACATCTTGGATCGTGCAGAGAAGAGCACCATCCCAGGAATGGCAGAGCCACTAGGCAGTAGAAGCTTAGGTCCCCTATTATCATTGTATAGCTGCCATATCAGCTTTGTATTTCTTACTTATTTGGGCTGCTACATGAGGAAAAAAAACTACTGTCTTGCTTAAGCCAAAGAAATAAGACCTGTATCACACTACACAGGAGGCAAAATTGAAAACAATGAATCCTGCTAGGTGACAAATGAGACTGAAAGAGGTAGATATATTCCATATAAACATTGAAAGTAACATTAAAATACAGACTTCATCAAGGCCAGTCTCAGCAATTTAGCAAGGCTTGCAGCAACATAGTGAAACACTGTTTCAAAAAAAAAATAAAATAAAATAGGTCTGGGGATATAGCTGAGAGATAGAATGCTCCTGGGTTCAATCCCCAGTAACACATACACACATACACACACACACACACACACACACACACACACACACACACACACACAGACATTTCATTGTTCAGTTAAAATAGATATTTTAAAGGTATTATTAAGGTACCGAATATTTAGTGCAAGTAATCAAAACAGTTTAGTAATATTAATGAAACAGTACTATGTAGCAGTGCTTCCCAAACTTGGCTTTACATTGAGATTTCCTAGGAAGCTTTAAGAATTACTATGCCTGAGATTGCACCCCAAGTCTTTGATTGGGGTGCAACCTGAGCATCAGAATAACTAAAAGCTTCCCAAATATCTTCCTTCCTTCCTTCCTTCCTTCCTTCCTTCCGTCCATCTGTCCTTCCTTCCTTCTTTCTTTCTTTCTTTCTTTAAGGGTTTGATGTTCAAATAACTCAAATAATACTAACAAATGCTTGAAACAGTGCTCTTTGAACTTACCTCATATTGAGGTGCTACATTTCATGTATTCTTTCAATATAGCTTTATCATGAATTATGCTATTGGGAAGGAAAAATGAGAAGTTGGAAATTTCTAAACAATTTTAATTTTCATAGAGTTCTAGCATGTGTAGATCTGGAAAAGACTATAGGTAAGTCCTAGCCCAACCCCTTTTAGTGTACAAATAGAAAGGCCCAGAGAGGTTTTTATTTTCATAAGGAAGGATAGTAGTTGCTGCAGAGTCCCCACTTGTGGAAAGTTTTAGTTTGCAAGATACTTCATAAATGTTCAGAGTACCACCTAAAGAAAAATAAACATCAAACCCTTAAAAATTGGAAGTTGAAACACATTGAGGTTGAAATAAAATGACAGCAACTGAGGTGTCAAAACCATAATTAGATCCAGTTACTAATCCATCCTAAAATTTGAATGATGGGGCTGAGTACGGTGGCACATACTTGTAATCCTAGTACCTGGGAAGCTGAGACAGGAGGATCACAGGTTCGAAATCAGTCTCTGCAATTTAATGAGGCTCTCTACAACTTAGTGAGACCCTGTTTCCAAACAAAAAATAAAATAGGCCTGGAGGGTGTAGCCCCGAGGTAGAAGGCCCCAGAGTTCCATCCCCAGTACCACACAAAAAAATTAAATGATGGAAAGTGCTTGCATTTATAGTCCTAGGAATCACCCGGAGAGCTTATTTAAGGAAGCCAGCATAACTGTGGTTGCACACACCTATAATCCCACTACTTAGGAGGCTAAAACAGGAGGATCTCAGGTTTGAGGCCAGCTTCAGCAAATTAGCGAGGCCCTCCACAACTTGGTAAGACCCTGTTTCAAAATAAATAATAAAATACAGCTGGAGGTGTAGCTCAGAGTTAGAATGCCCCTGGGTTCAATCTCTAGTACCACAAAATAAAAATAAAATATGAGAATGCCTAGGTTTCCCCTCAGATTCTGATTCAGAGTGATGCAGATTGGCATAAAGAATACAAACAACAATAAATGCTGGTATGGCTGTGGGGAAATAGGAACTCTTCTACACTATTGACGGGATTGCAAATTAGTGTAGACGCTATGGAGCTCAGTGTGGAGATTTCTCAGAAAACTGAGAATGGATCCACCATATGATCCACCTATAGCACTCCTGGGTATCTTTCCAAAATGACTGAAATCAAAGTATTCTAGTGACATATGCATATCCATGTTTATAGCCACACAATTCACAACTGTCAAACTATGGAACCAGCCAAGATGTCCATCAACAGATGAATGGATTACAAAATTATGGGATATATACACAATGAAATTCTACTCAGCAAAAAAGAAGAACAAAACTGTGTTACTTGCAGGAAAAGGGATGGGCCTGGAGAACATTATGGTAAGTGAGATTAGCCAGCCACAGAACGTGAAGGGGCATATGTAGGAGTTAGGGACTTTAGAAAAAAGAAGAGAAACTCCAGTAGAGTAAGGGAGATGGTCTAGAGGAGGGGGTGTGGAGAAGGAGAATTAATGAAGGAAACACTTCAATCGACATTACATACATATGAGAGAATACCAATGCCAATTTCAATATCACGTATGGGGAAGAAGAGAGAGTGGAGGGGGAGCCTGGGGTGGAAGGAGTCTCACCAAGTGCTGTGTACATCTATGTAACTATCACTCTGAATTACATTACGATGTGAGACTACAATGCACCAAGAAAAGTATTTTTTTAAAAAAAGGATGATGCATATTGGAACCCAAGATCCTTCATTTTAATAAGCTCCCAAGGGATTACTACATAGATGCTCCACAGGTAAAATTTTCAAACATTGAATAAGCACTTAGACTACTCGCCTACAGCAAATTACCTTAAGAGTTAAAAAAAATCAGGGATGACTATTTATTATTTCAGAACTAATTTTATTTAACCACAAATGTTTAAAAGCAATTTAAAATGATCTTTGCAAGCTCTCTTTCTGAAAGCCATAAAAGGAAACTGTAAAAGCACATTTACAAGTTATCCAATACTGGTTACCATACAAAGTCATGCATGTCAACTTCCAGAGCAATTTCACCTAATAGTTTAGTGAAGTTCTTTTTTAATTCTCAGCACGGCCACAAAGTATTATGGGAAAGTTGTCATTTTTAAGGTACAGAATGATGGAACTGTGGGAAATGTGAAGATTTAAAACTAGCATTCTAAGATTATTTAACAAAATCTGGTTTCAGTTGTATTTAGCTAATTTCTCACTAAACTTTTTAAATTATTTATAAGTTTTTCCTTTAAGAACAATAACTAGTACAAAGGGTTATATCAAATATCTGAGACTTCAATAATTACTTGTGTGTGTCTGTGTGTGTGTGTGTGTGCATGTGTGTGTCTGTGTGTGTCTGTGTGTGTCTGTGTATGTTACTGGAGATTGAACCCAGGGGCATTCTGTTTCTGAGCTATACCCCCAGCCCTATTTTATTTTTTATTTTTGGTACTTTGGTATTGTTATTTTAATAACAGTAATAAACTTTTTGTTTTCAGTCTGATTGTCTTTAACACATCTAAATGGTAGTGCTAGTAGAAAAATAATAAACTGTATTTACTCTTAAACAGGCCATGAGCCAATATACAAGATCTTTAAACTTTTCAGTTCAATTATTTGAATCATTAAATAATTTTATATGTAAGATGCTACTAATACCATGTACTATGGGGAAATACACTGATGGGTAATTGGCAGCTGTGATATTTATTTATATTTGTATTATGCTTCTGTTGGAATGTATCCAGCAGGTTCTACTGCTCATCCTCAGAACTCCTCCCCTCTGCTGGTGGTGTTAACTATTAATTCCTACCTGCAAGGTCCACTGTAATGCTAAGAACTCACTTGCCTTAACATGGAAAAGTAAGCCAAAGGAGCAGCTTCCCTGATCATCTCCATCAACAGCATCTCTTATTTTCTTATTTTCTGTTTTCCCCTCCCCTTGACTCTGGTAGTCGTCCAGATTCCTAACTACTTGCCTTGGACTTTGGACTATCACTGCACCTGCCTTCCTTTTGACCTGGTGGCTTTTTGCTTCTCTGACAGCCTCATGCCTGTTTGTCTAGATTGCTGACTCTTGACCCAACGAGAACTTCTGTTATCTCTGTTTGTCCTGTGGCTGTCTGTTCATCTATTCCTTCAGGAGCCCTTAGTACACATTGCAATCTCCCCAGGCCAGAAAATTCCCCAGACCATCTGACCCTCTAACAATATGTTTCTAACTGCTGCTAGTGTCCAGTCTACTTATTTAAAAAACAGCTTCAAAAACAAAAACAAAAACAGAGCTACAAATAAGGCAAAGAAAGCTTCCTATACATTGGGAAGAATGAAAATTTAAAACTCTAATGTTAAAAATTAAACCTCGAGGCGGGTGTGGTGGCCCACACCTAGTACTTGTGAGACAGGAGGATCGCAAGTTCAAGGACAACTTCAGCAACATAGCAAGATCCTCAGCAACCTAGTGAGACCTTGTTTCAAAATAAAAAAAAAAATTAAAATGGCTGGAGGTTTAGCTCAGAGGTAGAATTCCCCTGGGTTCAATCCCTAGTACCACAAAAAATAAATAAATAAATTTTGATTTATCTGAAGTCCATTTAGTTTCCCAGTTTCTCTCTAACTTTCACCAAGTAGAATAGTGGAAGGGGATTTGGGAGAGAAGTGGAAAGGGGAAGAAAGATCCCATATGCAAGAAACAGTTTAAATAATGCTATGCACATATATAAAGCTGTCAATACCAATGTCAATAATATATGGGGAGGAGGAGGAAGTGGGGTGGGATCTGGAGGGAAATACACAAAGTGCTGTGTACAGCATGCATGTTCCTATCACTCTGAGCCTCATTATGATGTAAAATGCATCAATAAAAGTATATTAAAATTAACCTCGATCAGTCTTTTTTAGAATATAACACATGGGGAAGGAAAATTAATGGAATGCAGAAACTCATAGGTATCAATCAACAAATATTTGAGTGCCTACCAGGGGCAAGGAGGCACTATACTTGAAAGGAAAGGATATCTAAACCACTGTGTTTGGTTTCTAACTAATAAACAAGGTAAGAGAGGATACTCCTTGGGGAGCCTGCTAAGAAAAACATCCACAGAGAATTTCAAGAAAAGAAAGATAGTAAAATCCTTTCTACTAATACCATAACAATTAAAATTATGGATCTTAACTTACTCCGGCTGAACTGGTTAATAGCATATTTTAGCAGGGCTTGGAAAACCAGTTTAGTGTTGTAGATATTCTGCAAGAGGTGACTTTCAGCCTTGTCACGTGTGATTCCCAAGAGTCCAGTTCCTCATTCCAATCCACGCCGTGTTTATGAAAGTGCATTAGCTGGAACAGTAAAAAGAAAAAAAATTCAGTGCAGGAAGTCATCCAACCCTGATAAGTTGGCATGTAGAATAAAGTTGATAGTGCTATTTAGTACTAAGGTAGCCTGGTTAAGAGTTATATGCGCATGTACAATTGGAGAAGGAACAGGCAAAGGTGAATGTAGATAACTAAAGTGAAAAAGAGCTGATGTATTCAGAGCTTGTGTTGCTAGAGGTGAGATCAGTTACCTGCCTGCAACTGAAATTTCAAACTTCTGTTTAGCAGGGACATGAGTGGACAATGGTGACTGATAGTTGGGAATATCAGCAGACAGCCTAAGTTTTATGCTAACTGAATGAGCAATGAATCAGGCCAGGTTTTTTCGACTCCTTGTTATTTTTAACTTTTTACTTAAAAGTACAGCATCTTTTTCCGTGAATGCCTATGTGACTGTGATATATTACAATGAAACCAGCAACCACACTACAACTGAGGCATGTGAATGTGGTGTTTATGGATTAGCCTCGCCACTGGCTAATGCTATGGGGGTGGTAGGCATCCCTAAGAACAATAACGACCAAGCTTGCGATTACAATACTGAATTTACCAACACCAAGAAGCCCTGGATTGCACTGATAGAAAGAGGTAATTGTACATTTTCAGAAAAAATTCAAACAGCGGGTAGAAGCAATGCCGATGCTGTTGTGATTTACAATGCTCCAGAGCCTGGCAACCAGACGATACAGATGGCAAATTTTGGTAAGTAATAATTGATTCCCAAAGAGAGTTCATGTCTTTGTTTAATCTTAAAATGGTATTTCCAATCCATAGTTACTCTAGGATCTGGAAATGAAGTAATAAAGCAATTTTACTTTAGTTTGTTTGTACTTGCCTGGTACTACTAGAATTGTTTTATTATTCAATATTTTTAATTAATTTATTCCAAGGACACTAGCAATTCATGAAGTGATTTCGATTTACTTTCATTTTTTCTTTAGCTCTATTAGTTTCGTCAGTGCACATTATATAATTTCTCTCTCTCTCTCTCTCTCTCTCTCTCTCTCTCTCTCTCTCTCTCTCCCCTTCTGTGTGTGTGTGTGTGTGTGTGTGTGTGTGTGTAGTACTGGGGATTGAATCCAGGGGCATTCTACCTCTGAGTCACACCCCTAGCCATATTTTAGTTTTTAGTTTGAAACAGGGTCTCACTAAGTTGCCGAGGCTGTCCTTGAACCTATGATCCTTCTGTTCCAGTCTCCCAACTACTGGGATTACAGGTATGTACCACTGCACTCAGTTTTTATCCTTTTCAGTTTGATTCATTTTTCTCCTCTGAAAAATATTGGATATATTCAAGTATGTAAAACTGGAAAACTGATTCATTATTATGATTAAACACTAGCATATTGTAAGTGTGCAAAATGTTGCAAAAATGTAAATTTGACTGTACTGCATGCATGTAAAATCTGAACCTTTGAGAGACTAATACACACAAAACTGCCGGAGAAATTATCCACGTAAAAAGCTATGGAAGAACTAGGACAACATTGTAATTCATATCAAAATAAATATTTCCCTTAGAAATATATACTAATGAGTTCTTAAGGAAACAGAATTATCTAATTTATATTAACTTTGTAAAGGAATTTACTTCTGATAATTACTATTTTATTTTGTAAAAATTCCACTTTTAAGGTAGTTTTTATAGTCAATAAAGTAGACTTCTGACCCATTTTCTACACTGTGTACATATATTTTTATTCCCTAGATTTAGCAAAGTTGGGGGAGGAATAATTTCAAATAAACCAAGAGCTAACAGTAAATGAGTACAATATTTTGATAATTGGTGTTATCACCATCAAGTGTGGCCTGCAAGAAAATTAATGAAAAAAAAAACAGATTTCAGAATTATAAAAAGGGAAAAATCAAATTTGTGTGAATAGTAGAATGCATAGAACATTATAAGTTATATACATACAATATGGAACTTTGGTATTAATGTATGAAAAACAAGCTGCTTGTTTCTCTGGACATGAAATGAGTACCGTCTTTCAGAAGTACAAAATTATTGTAAATGTAACAAAACTACTTGTTTCCTTTTGTAACACATCCTGGACATTGCCACATTAAGACATTCACATTTTATTTCTTTTGAAACTGAAAGCATTTCATAAGCAATTCCTGAATATGCCTATATTTTTACAAGTGACTTTTTTGGTAGTGGTGGTGGTGGTACTAGGGATTGAACCCAGGGGCATTCTACCTCCGAGCTACACTCCCAGCCCTATTTTATTTTTATTTTGAAACAGGTTCTCACTAAATTGCTGAGAGCCTTGTTAAGCTGCTGAGACTGGTTGAAAACCTGCAATCTTCCTGTCTCAACTTCCCAAGTACTGGGATTACAGGTGTGTACCACCATGCCTGGCTTTTTAAAGTGACTTTTTATCTCTGTAGAAAGAAAGTAATTGCCCTCTGCAACTTAGTGAGACTTTATTTCAATATTTTAAAAGGACTCGGTATAGCTGCTCAGAGGTAGAATCTTCCTGCGTTCAATCGAGAGAGAGAGAGAGAGAGAGAGAGAGAGAGAGAGAGAGAGAAAACTGATGGAAATTGGAAATTAAACCCATTTTAAGGAAACTACTTCCTTTATATTTAAACTTAGAGATCCTGAGCATGCTAGGTTTCCTTTTGTATGCACAATCATATTCTTATTCATTCCCCTGCTATTTTTAAAATATACATAGTATCAAACGAAACAGTAGTCTTGTTTTCAAAACTTGCTTTGCAACCTGCAGTAGGGGTTTAATATCAAGTGGAATGTAGTTGCCCTGCTGCTGAATTTAAAATACTTACCAAAGAGATTTACTCACTCACAGTAAATCTCTCCAGAAGGTATGTGCACTGTCATTTAAATATGTGGCTTTGAACATAGTTATAAAAAGAAAGCAGTTAGATTCATCATTCAATATATACCTCCACTATAATAAAAGACACATGTCCAGAAACATTTTTAAAGCTACAGCATGGCCCCTGTTTTAAAATAAGCACACTGAGAGGGTGAGAAAGACCCATCTGAACCTTGAGTGGGAATCCTCTGGGGTTCTGTGAGGCCAGAGGAGTCCTGAAACCATGAATCACCCACATATGCTTTGAGACATGCTTTAGATATTTTTTAAGGAAGCCCTGCAGCTATCCTAAAATTGAATGTATTGTAGAACAGACCTATGATGCCAATGGGTCATGTTTGTTTAGAAGGTGATAATCTAGCCAGGTGTGGTGGCGCTTGCTTGTAATCCCAGTACTGGGGAAGCTGAGACAGAAGGATCTTGAGTTCATGGCCAGCCTCAGCTACTTAGTGAGGCCCTCCACAACTTAGTGAGACCCTGTTTCAAAATCAAAGAATAAAATAGGGTTTAGGGTGTAGCTCAGAGGTAGAACGCCCTTTGGTTTAATCCCCAGTAGCAAAAAAAAAAAAAAAAAGTGATAATCTACAGAATTCTACAGATTCCAGATGCTATGGGCCTATTCCATGTGGACTAATAAGAGGATGAATCTTCTTTATGATTTGGCCTCTGAGTAATTTTGGATTTCTACATGATAGTCCAAATGGCCACAGATTCTCTGATGACTAGCAAGCATTTATTCTTTTGATTACATTCTCTTTTTCAAGTAAATTTATTACTGCAGTTGAAACCAGGTACTTACCAATAAAAGATTTGCAATTTAGCCTTACTTATTTTTCATTGTTAAATGTAAAGAATAAGCAACCTACTCTATAAGCTCTGTTAATTCAAAATATTTAGATAAAAATGTAATCCAAATAAATTTTCCACCTAAATTTTATATTAGATAGAAATACTTTGAGGGGGGACCTGAATGACTACCCTAGTTTTGTTTTGGTTTTATAGATACAATAAAAGTAACCTAATCTCTTAAAAATAAGCACATTGAGCCTCCTGTTGGGGAGGCAAAAGCAGGAGAATAGCAAATTCAAATTCAAGTTCAAGGCCTCCTAGACAACAAAATGAAATCCCATCTCAAAAACAAAAATAAAATAAGCACATTGAAGAAGAGAGCATAATGATAGAAAGGAGGGAGGGATATGGAAAGGTTGATCCATAGGTACTAAATTACAATTAGATCGGATTAAGAAGTTCTGGTATGTTATTACACAGTAGAGTGACTATAGATAATGATAAACTACTGTAGATTTTTGTAAAATCTAGAAAAAACAATTTTGAATGTTTCATCATATAGAAATGATATATCAGTAATTTGGGGAGACCCTGTTTCAAAATGAAAAAAAAATAGGGCTAGAGGTGTGAACACCCCTGGGTTCAATCTCCAGTACTACACACACACACACACACACACACACACACACACACACACACGCACGCACACACACATACACGCACGAAAAAAAGATAAATATTCGAGTAGATAGATATGTTTACCATGATTTGAACCTACTACAATGTATATAAGTATTGAAACATCACATTGTACCCCACTAATATGTATAATGTTAATATTTTACATATGAGTTAAAATTTAATCTGAATTAAAGGAAGAAAGAAAGCCAGGAGCACACCTGTAATCCCAGTACTTAGAAGGCTGAGTCAGGAGGATCACAGGTTCATGGCCATCCTCAGCAAATTAATGAGGCCCTCCACAATTTAGTGAGACCCTGTTTCCAAATGAAAAATGAAATTGGGCTGAGGGTGTAGCTCGGAGGTAGAATGCCCCTTGGTTCCATCCCCAGTACCACAAAAAGAAAATAAAAGATATCACAATGATAGTAACTATAATAGCTAACATTTATTAGTTATTATATATCAGGCACTGTGCTAGAATCTTTATTTTATTGAATGAACATTGTTCTTCAATATCGAATGATCTTGATCCTAAAGATTTACAATTGTAACTTCAGAGTTTTGCAGTTATTAGAACTGTCAACTGATGTATCATTGGATTTCTCTCTTCCCGGAAATTTCTTTTATATAAATACCATTCTGCCGTGCATAGTGGCACATGCCTGTAATCCCCGTAGTTGGGGGGCTGAGACAGGAGGATCGCAGGTTTGAGGACAGCCTCTGCAACTTAGGGATGCCCTTAGCAATTTAGCGGGACCCTGTTTCAAAATAAAATAGGGTTGGGGTTATAGATTGGAGGTAGAATGCCTCTGGGTTCAATGCCCAGTACCAAACAAACAAACAAACAGAAAACCAAAAATAAGCAGTTGGATCTATTGCTCATTGCAGCAAAGATAGAATGATTTCCATGGGAAACCATGAGGCATTGCAGTAAGACTGAGCTTGCTTCAGATATTTGGAGGGAAGGTTTAAGGAAGCAGGCTGTTGACCAACCACCTTGCTTGAGATTGAGGAGTTTCCCAGGACTTAGGACTTTCAGTTCTAAACCAGGAACTTCCTGGATAAACCAGGACAAGTTAGCTACCCTAGCGGAATTTGTTCTGGATTTGAATGCTGTCAGGAAGTAGGGCTAATTCTGTGATTGTTTTTAAATAAATTATTTTATAGAAGTGGTGAAGACTAGCATGAGGCTAACACTAAAATTTATAGAGAAGTAATAGCCACACATAGTAGCCTGGATAGGGAACAATATAATCACTTTTGTGGCTTAGTCACTGTTCATATTTTGTCTGTGTTCAGACATGATTACTGAGTGTCTTGTTTCTGTCTTGATCCATCATGGTCACAGAATGACCTTCTGTAATGCTAGTGTTCTGCGAAATGGCTTATGTTCAACAAGTAAACACCAAGGCACAAGAGGTAGTTACAGGCCAGGTCCTGAATAGCAGGGCTTATTTGTTTTTTCTCAGTGAAAATCTACTTTTCCCTCTCCTTTACTGCTGTACAAATACATTCTTTCCATATATGTCTCTTTGTGTGTCTGTGTGGTGCTAGGGACCACACAGACATTGAAACCAGGGACATTTCTCCTCTGAGCTACACCTCCAGTCCAATTTTATTTCTTGTTTAGAATAGGGTCTCACAATGCCTATGTTAGTATATGAGCAGATTTACATGGAATAAAAATGCAAGCACAGCCAGGCATGGTGGCACACGCTTGTAATCCCAGCATTTGGGAGGCTGAGACTGGAGGATCTGGGTTCGCGGCCAGCCTCAGCTACCTAGTGAGGCACTCCGCAACTTAGTGAGACTCGGTTTCAAAATGAAGAATAAAAACTAGGGCTGGGGGTATAGCTTAGAGATAGAATGCCCCTGGGTTCAATCCCCAGTACCGCTAAAAAAAAAAAAAAAAAAAATGCAAGCACTGCCTCACACAGGGCCTGGTAGTCAATGACAGATTAGATTTTCTCAGGGCAATATCAACCTAAGACAGGGCTCATTGAATGACTCATCGAGACTCCATGACGGGTAAGATTAAGCACCTGGTAGGAAACTACCTAAGACAGGCACAGTCCTGCGTGCATTTTAAAATAAAAACGGGGGAGTTGTGGGAGCCCAGCTGGGCCCTTTCCCCCCTGGCAGTTGCTATCTGCATATATGAGCTCTTCTGCTCCTAGGATGCGTGGATGAAAGGACCCTCCTACTTCTTAGAAAGTAAATATATGACCCTAAAGGAGTATGGTTTTATGACTCTAGAAAGTTTGCTTTACCAGGCTATGTTAAGAATGTGGGCTATACGTGTAAAACGAAGAAGTGGTGCTATTTGTGATCTGACAATGATTGATATGTCATAAATGTCTATGTAACCCTGTTGTATTCAAGAAATGTATAAAAAATCGTGCTGAAAAAAAAAGAATTGAATTAAGAAAAAAAAAGAAATAGGGTCTCACTACGTTGAGGAGGGTCTCACTAAGTTGCCAAGACTGGTCACAAACCTACAATCCTCCTGTCTCAGTCTCTCAAGTGCTGAGATTACTTACAGGTGTGTGCCACCTCCTCTGGCTACAAAATGCTTATATTTGAATGTGGTTTATGTCAACAAAGTCAATAATTTGGAAAGGACAAAATAGTTGTTACTTTTTATCTTTTTGAGTGTCCCACTAAGTAAGTACAGGGTAAAGGTTACAACATTTCAGAATCCCCAGCAATCACCAATTCCAGCACAACTAAGTGCATGGAAAGGTTTATCATATATATGCATAAAAAAGAGCTTAATTCAACAAAATTAATCAGCTCCACTTCAAATGAATCTCAAATTTGTCTAGTTCTATGTATCTTCAAGACATCATCTTCTCTACCTTAGGCCTCTACAAAAACTTTCTTTTTGTGTGTATTTGTGTGGTATAGGTGAATGAATCCAGAGGTGTTCTACCTCTGAGCTGCATCCACAGCCCTATTTTATTTATTTTGAAGCAAGTTTCTCTAAATTGCCTAGGCTGGCCTTGAGCCTACGATCTTCCTGTCTCAACCGCACTAATCCTAGCATTACAATAGTACATCAACACACCTGGCTTCTACAATAGCTTTCTAAGTTAGCTCACAGCTACTCTTAACTCTTTCCAAGCCCAGTGCCCACAGAGCAGCCCAAGTGGCTTTTTAGAAAAGATAAATCTCATACCGCTTAAAATCCTTCTGGGAGCCAGGTATGGTGGCACATGCCTGTAATCCCAGTAATTGAAAGGCTGAAACAGGAGGATTGCAGGTTTGGGGCCAGCCTCAGCAATTTAGTGAGGCCCTTTTGCAAAAATAAAATAAAATAGGGCTGGGGGTATGGCTCAGAGATAGAACACCCCTGAGTTCAATCCCTAGTAAAACACACACACACACACACACACACACACACACACACACGCACGCACAGAGTTTCAGGATCTCAGTAAAGTTTTTGAATTGTGTTAGTCTTATTGGTAAACTATTATATAAAAATATATACATATATGTATGTGTACATGTGTTGATAGACATAGATATATTCACCATTTTGGTATATGACACAAAGAGTAAATCCAATAGTTTACTGCCAGCTTGGGAGGAAAATAAAATTGTATACAGAAACAATAGGTAAAAAGGGCAATTTTGTTTTTCAAATATCATTTTTTGGGGCGCCTGGATAAAAGAATTGAAAGAAAATTATTGCTTTTTATATGACCCCCATTGAGTATCAAGTTTTAAGACAAACAACATTTAAAAGCATTTTGACAATTTAGGAAATTTGTTTCTTAAAAACAAGATGAAGTGCCACAGTGAATAGTAAAGAGTAATAAATGTAGAGACAGAGATAAGTGCAAAAACATGAAAAATCCTTAATTTTATAAGCAATATATTTGACAGTCACTGTGTACCACCATTTAAATTTTAAGATGATTTTTTTTGCAGTACTGGGGATGGAACCTGGAGGCATTCTACCTCCAAGCTACAGCCCCAACCCTACTTTATTCTTTATTTTTGAAACAGGGTCTCACTACATTGCAGAGGGCCACACTAAGCAGCTGAGGCCAGCCGCAAACCCAGATCCTCCAGTCTCAGCTTCCCAAATGCTGGGATTACAAGCGTGCACCATCACGCCCTGCTTAAGATGATTCATTTTAAAAGCCCAACATGGTCAGGGAACTCAGGAGGCTGAGACAGGAGGATCGAACGTTCATGACCAGCCTTAGCAACTTAGTGAGAACCTCAGTAACCTAACGAGACCCTGTTTCAAAATAAAAAATAGGGCTGGGGGTGTAGCTCAGAGGTAGAATGCCTCTGAGTTCAATCCCCAATACCAAACAAAATAAAACCTGACATGACCGAGGCATATACTAGTAGGTATATAACATGTTAGGTTTATGAAATAACTTAGTTACATTTGGAATTAATGAATCTCTTTTAAATATAATAAGTCTGTATAACCTGGCTTATAAAAACATTATTTTAGTACCCTTCTCATACTTTCACACAAGTGCTCCCTAATACAATTGGTACAATCATGTAGAAACATAACTGCCTATAAATGTATTGGTATAGCCCAATGTAGTGGTGCACACCTGTGATCCCAGTACTTGGGAGGCTGAGGCAGAAGGATCGCAGGTTCACAGCCAGCCTCAGCTACTTAGTGAGGCCCTCTGCAATTTAGGGAGACCCTGTTTCAAAATAAAGGATAAAATAGGGCTGGGGGTGTATCTCGGAGATAGAATGCCCCTGGGTTCAATCCCCAGTAGCACACAAACACACACACAAAAGGGCTAGGGTATAGCTCAGAACTAGAATATCCCTGTGTTCAATCTCCAGTAAGAGGATGGGTAGGGGGAGACAGAGAAAAAGAGAGAGAGAATCTAAATATGAATATGAATGAATCTCTGAACGCTGATTTCCAAAAACGCCAAAATAAGTAGCCTAACCACAACCTCCCCTTTATGGTACTGGAGATTTGACTCAGTGACATTCTATACCCCCAGTCCTATTTTATTTTTTTTAATTTTGAAACAAGGTCCCACTAGGTGCTGAGGCTAGCCTTGAACCTGAGATCCTCATGTCTGAGCCTCCCAAATACTGGGAGTACAGATGTGCATCATTGTTTCTGGCTCACAAGCCCTCTAAAGTACATTTTTTCTCCCCCTTTTCCATTTTAAAATAAACAAATTGAGGACATTTTGTAAGAATCTAAGCATGCTTTTGATTCAATAACATATTATTTGCTTAACTCTTGGCCTCTTTCTCTTAAAGCCTCATATATTATATTATGATCTGCTGCTAGAACATTAATTTACCCCAACATTACTGATTAGTAAGAATGTGTCCATGCTTGTGTGTGTGTATGTATGTGTAAATACACACGGAACAAATGCCTGAACAAGTCTATACAAAGTAGGTTAGTCCCTTTTAAGTATTCTCTCCCTCTCTTGTCAGCAATCCTTCATTCCTAAGTGTTCTTTCCCCATCCACCCTCCTGTCATCATTCAGCCCTCCCTACCCTGGGCAGCAAGGAGTTCATGCAAACAAGTAGAGACATTTCCACCTACGCTTGCAAGTCTTGTGCCCTACTCATTTAGGGACGCCTTAAGACAGCTGGGGGCTCTAGTGATAAAGCAGTATGGGGAGGGGATTTTCCTTTTAGTATCTGGAAAGAAACAATACATCTTATGGGAAGAAAACCAATTTGTATACTGGTGATAATATCAGAACATTTGCTAGAACTGTGTAAGCTTGAATTTGGGGAAATGGTATTTCATAGTGTCCCTTATCACATCATGTAAACAAATTAGTACACCTATGTTCAGGACTTGTTTATAGCATATAAATGTTTAACAATAAAATCGTGTTAATAATACCTTTTAGCTTTTTAGGTGGGTATCATATTTTTATTTAAATTTTTAATAATTATATTCTCAGAATGACCTCTCTAATGACTTCATTATATAATGATAGTGACCCCATCTGGTCAAATAAACTAGTTTATAGAAATAATCAATACATTGACATCTCAGCAGAAAGAACAAATTGACTATAGGGAAATGAAAAAATGCTTTAAAGTTCAACTTGCTTTACATCTGTGCTTAGTGGTATACTCCTGTAAATCCTAGTACTTGAGAGTCTGAGACAGTTGGATCACCATTTTGAGGTTAGCCTCAGCAACTCAGCATGGCAACTTAGTGAGACTCTGTTTCCAAATAAAAATAAAATAGGGCTGGAGGTGTAACTCAGAGATAGAACACCCCTGGGTTGTATCCCTGGTACAACCACCAAAAAAAAAGTAATAAGCCATGTGGAAAGGGGAACACTTCAGAATATTAGCCAAATTAGCTTCTATTTGGGGCAGTAACAAAGGATGAAATGAATGTGAAGCCAGGTGGCATTAGGGTAAAGATTTCAAATGAAATTCTGGAGTGCAGTTGTTTTAAGCAAGTACAGGACTTGGCTTAGTTTAAAAAGCTGACAGTGTACATAAAACATGAGAGAATTATTCACAAGGGAGAAAGCCCTTTTGACGGAACTGAGAAGAGCAGAGCTGAATAGGAGAGAGATGAAAATATGAAAAAAATTAAATCAGAAACGTTTGTTCCTAGAGCTGTGATCTTAGATCCTACGGATGAAGGAGAACTTGCTAATGTTTGGGCAGAAGAGAGGGGACAGGTGGCGGTAGGTGCTGAATGACCTGAATACAGAATTTACCTGCCCTAGGATTACAAATGGAACTGCTTTAAATCCTTAATCTAAGTGCAAATCGGTCCTTGATGTGAGCGTTACCAGGATATGTGGAGGATTTACATAAAAACAGGAAATTGTTATAAAGAATAAGCACATGACAAAATTCTTTTGGGCCCCTTTAATAAATCGAATGTTCTGGGAAGTGATCCATTTGTTATGACTAATGGTAATGGCCTATCTCTGCAACGAGAAGATTAGGATTTTAGTAAGAACTGGTAGAAACTTAGTCAAAATCTTAGGATGTCAAAATTGCAATCATTAAATGCCTGGACACCCTGCACAACAGAATTGAATTAAATCCAATCTGCATTTACTTGTGTGTATTTTTAGCTTTTAAATGGAAATGTAAATTGAGTTCTTTTCCTCAAAGCAGTCAATTCAGCACAGGAGGAGAAGTGTAGAATCAGTCAAATAAGATGTTTGACATTATTTCAGTTCTGAAAATGTCAGCTTGGACCAAATAACTATTTTTCAGAAACACATTTTCAACCGATTTTTTTTAACCCCATACTGGATGCAGCAAGTGTTTAAATGCTTAGTAACTTGTGTGTAGGAACATTAGTTGCAGGTGGAAGCCACAGTATTTAGCTCTGAGAAATTTAGTACTATTTCAACCACAGAGGCAGGCAAAGGTTCTTAGCAAATTAGTCCTTCAAAAGCCAAGATATGGCTGGACATGATGGCACAAACATGTAAAAGCCAGGATGTGTAAAAAGGCCATATTATAAGAACTTTTTGGAACTTAATTCAGATGGAGAGAGGGATAAGTTGCATTTTTGTGTGTGTAGTACCTTATTTAGGATTGTTTAACAATAAAAAACTTTCAACACCATCCTTTTTTTTAATAGGAATCTATTTATGCCCAAACACTTTACATCTCCTTTCTCTGTTTTATTTTCCTTTATAGTATTGCTCATCTCGTTTTTAAATATACTTTTATAGATGCATTGTAATCACACATTATAATGAGGTTCAGGTAAGTCACATTTTGCTTGAAGGAAGATGTGTGGTTTGACCATTTCACAAAATCACATCCTTTCACACCTGAAACAGGCCTAAGGAGGAATCCTAGGGCTCTAATCTGATGCATATTACCACAGATACCTATCCCACGAGGGAAGCTAAGAGGTGAATAGAAACCCTAGGGTATAAGGCCCTGGGGTGCCCTTCCTTCTTGTTTACTTATCCATGGACTGGGCCAAGGGAATCTCTGCAGCAGCTAGAAGGAAGTCTCCTTGGGAGAGCAAGTTCTGGCTGACAACTGGGTTTTCTAACATGGAAATAAACAACAAAAAACATGTATCTTTTGCTAGGCGCTGTGTTACACACCAGTAATCCCAGTACTTGGGAGAATGAGAAGTATCTCAGGTTCAAGGCTAGCCTCAGCAATTTAGAGAAAACCTGCTTCAAAACAAATATTGAAAAGGTTTGAGGTGTAGCTCAGAGGGAGGACCCCTCTCTGTTCAATCCCCAGTACCACAAAAAAAAGTGTCTTTTAAAATCTTACTTATTCATTCCATAAATATTTAGTGAGAGCCAATGATTTGTGAGATACTGTCCTTCCAAATTGTGCATTCCATAGTTCTCAAATATGCAGCATGCTTTTAAATTTTTATTTTATTTTTCTTTTTTTGTGGTACTGGGAATTGAACCCAGAGGCATTCTACCTCAGACCAATTTTTTTTCTTACTTGGAAACAGGGTTTCATTAGGTTGCTGAGAGCCTCGCTAAATTGATGAGGTTTTCCTTGAACTTGTGATCCTCCAGTCTCAACCTCCCAAGTACCAGGCTTACAAGCATGCACCACCACATCTGGCTTGCAGTATGCTTTTTTTTTTAATGAGAAGCAGTGAAATATAATCATGACTAGAGTCTTGGACAAGTTACTTAACCTTTCTCAATTTCAGTCTTCTCATCTCAGTCATTTCATCTGTAAAATGGAAATACTAGTAGTACTACTACTTTACAGGGTATTTATGAAGCGTAAGTGAGATGCAGCAATACACTTAAAGAAAGCACTTCATGGCCTGGGGTTGTAGCACATTGGCCATGTGTGTGCTTAGTATGTGTAAAACCCTGGTTTTAATCCCTAGTGTTGCAAAAAAAATGTGGGGGGAAAATAAGTCACAGAATCTATTCTATAGTAGATGAAAATATGGTAGTTAGATGCTGCTAATGAAGTCATCCTCCATATTGGATTATTCTCCCTCTTCTTCTTCACTTACCTTTCTTATTTTAAAATCTTGGCAGAGCATCATGGAGACACTGAGACACTGAGGTAAGGCTCAATAATTTTGCAAAACCCTTAGTGACTTAGTGAGACCTTGTTTCAAAAAAAATTAAAAGGGCTGGCGATATAGTGTGAAGATAGAAAGTCCCAGACTCAAACCCAAGTACCAAAATAAAATAAATTTTGAGCAAAATTTATGTCCTATGAAAAATCATTATTGACTAATGGTTCACCCTGAGATCTCCTTTATGTGGCATCTGTTCAATACTTAATATACATAGATTAGATTGTGTTCATTTGCTTTCTTTTGCCTATTTTTTACAAATTTTCATGTATTCATTTGTATGGCTCCTAGATTCTTAATTATCATAGACTAATGTGTTCGTAAGCAAAACATAACAATCTAAATCTTCCATGTAGTTCAGGAATACCTTTAACTAAAACTCTGTCCAATGATCATCTTTCCTGCAAGAGCAATTTCAGTGCCAGAGAACTCAAATCATCTCTCAAAGTAGTACTTCATTGCTGCACAGCCCAAGGTTTGAAAGTGATCTTTCCAACTATGCCAAAATGTTCCTCCGTAGCTGGGTGTGGTGATGCACAACTATAATTTCAGTACTTGGGAGGCTGAGACAGGAGGATTGCAGGTTCATGGCCAGCCTCAGCAACTTAGTGAGGCTCTCTGCAACTTAATAAGATCCTGTTTCAAAATAAAAATGAAATAGGTCTGGGAATGTAGCTCGAAGGTAAAATGTCCCTGGGTTCCATCCTTAGAATTAAAAAAAAAGCACCTCCCTCTAACTTTTACACATTGTTCTTAGTTGTCTCCTCCTGAACAATATAGGATATGTCTAGATCAATATTCTCACTGATATAATCTAAAACAACTGACCATATTACTCAGAGAAAGGAAGATTTATTTGTTCACAGTTTCTTGGAGATCTCAGGGTTCAGTCCAAGTGAGGCCAGGTTTCTCAGGGCATGATCATGGAAGAGGGAGAGCACAAGGGCGCTGTTCCTCACATCATAGAGGCCAGCATCAAGGGGATTCAAAGACACACGCACCAGCTGGGCATGGTAGCCCACACTTGTAATCTCAGTACTTGGGAGGTTGAGACAGGAGGATCACAGGTTCACAGCCAGCCTCAGCAACTTGTGAGGCCCTCCACAACTTAGTGAGACCCTGCTTTAAAAAAAAGAATAAAAAATAGGGCTGAGGGTGTAGCTCAGAGGTAGAATGCCCCTGGGTTTCATCCCCAGTACCACACACACACACACACACACAAAAGACACAAGCACAATCCCTAAGGCCACACCTCCAGGGACTCACCTTCTCCAGTCACACCCCACCAGCCTAGGTTACCACCCAGCTAATCCATTATGAGATGACAACCCTCATGACTCAATTACATCAACTCCAAACACAAATTTATGAGCTCTTCAGGGGACATTCTATATCTTACTATAACAGGATGTTACTTTGTTCACTACTTGAAGTTATCTATTTATTTTATATCATCCAGTTAGTTGCTAATTAGTAGTATCGACATATGTTTTGGTACTGGAGATTGAACCCAGAGACATTCTTCCTGCAAGCTACACCCTCAACCCTTTATGTCTTGGAGAAGGACTGAGGGAGGGCAGTCAATTATGTAATATGATTTTTTTGAGCCCCAAGAATCTTCCTGCTAAATAATATTCCCCTTCCTATTGATCAGCTCTCTAAAATATCATCAATCACTAAAGAAACATTTCTTTGGATTTTAAAAACTATAGGATCTTTGAGTCCCTGTTTAAAAGGCAGAACTGGATATGATGGCACATACCTATAATCCCATTCCTTGGGAGTCTGAGACAGGGGGATCGTAGGGATCAGCCAGACTCAGCAACTTAACAAGACCCTCAGCAACTTATCAAGAACCTGTTTCAAAATTAAAAAACTAAAAAGGGCTGGTGGTGGAACTTGGAGTAAGAATGGCCCTGGGTTCAATTTCCAGCCCCCCCTCCACCAAAAGGCAGATGGTCCTAAGAAAGGTCTCTTCATAACCTGAACAACTGATACCATGACAGGTATTAATTCACTGATAGCAACATGAACATAAAAATAGATCGAATGAGATATGACTTGGAGACAGTATTTGACTGCTGGAGATCCAATAACCTTGTTTCATTCATCTCAGCAGATCTAACACTTAGCACAGTGACTGACTCAGCGTAAGCCTTCGTTGATGAATAAATAAATAAAACTATGCAAATGAATGAATGAGGGGCTAGTATAGTCTAGTGGGAGAACACTTGCCTAGCATGTCTGAGAACTTGGGTTCCGTCCCCACCACTGCAAAAAAAAAAAAAAGACAACAAAATAAAAAAGACTGAATGAAGTCAAAAGGTGGAGTATCTTCCTCCACACCCAACCAACCAAACAATACCTACTTCATAGTTCTATGTATAGCCACTCAAGTGCAGTAACACCAGAAAAGTTGAGGGTTCTTCAGCTAAATGATGCTTTCCTGGTTGTTAACAGAGTGTTCTTTTTATCTCTATCTGTTCTCCCTACAGCTATTTGGTGTCTCATCTTTAGCTGGCAGTTGTGGACATGACTTCTTTGTTAGGCTGCTGCTATATAAAGCTCTGGCAATAGGAACTACCTAGATTACCACCAGTGATTCATACAGCTACGCAGACTGCCTGCACCCACACAGGGTCATGGAGTAAAGGAACCAGATTGCAGGGCAGATCTTGTTTCACTGTGTGATATTGTGCAGTTAATGTTACTCTTCTACTTACCTCTATAAGTTATTGCTATGTCATACTCTGTGAATTTAAGTAGAGTATAAAAAATCTTCACTAACTTTCATTAGAGTTTAAGTTTAAAATGGGAGGTTAGCACTTAGGGGAGTAAGGAAATGATTAAGTATCTTTAGAGATACTTAACTTAGTATACAGAAGCAAAGGTTTCCTGCAAACATGCTTTGCCTCTTCATTAAAACAAATCCAGCTTTAATGATGCTTCTGGCTGACAGCATTTTAGCAGCAACTCATTGTGCTATTGTATTACTTGAAAATAATAATGATGCATTTGTATTTTGTTAAGAGTGTAAGAGAAATGCCTAGATGACAACAGATCTCTGAATTATGGCAAATATGGCAGTGGTGATTGAACCCAGAGGCATTCTACCCCTAGCACTTTTTTCTTTTGAAACAGGATCTCACTAAGTTTCTGAGGATCTTGCTAAGTTGCTGAGGCTGGCTTTGAACCTGCAGTCCTCCTGTCTCAGCCCCCCAAGTACTGGGATTATAGATATGCACCACCATGCCGGTTCATGGAAGATATTTTTAAAAATATAAAATATCACTATTTTCAGACATATTCAGTAAGATAATCAAAGCTAGTAAAATACAGAAATTTACCTCAAAGTAAAATGTAAATATTTAAATTAATTGTCCAATTGTTCTTTTGCAGATAAACACTTCCTAAAACACTAGAAAATGTTGTTAATGTACAAGATAACTTCTCCTAGAACAGCACTTACATACAGTAGAAATTTATTTTCATCATGAAATGAGTCCTAGCTATTGTAGAAAATAATGAAATATTATTATATTCTATAATTCCAATTACAGAACTCTCCAGCTTTAAGCAACTTTGACTCAATAAAGTTTTAATCTGTTTTCAAGATAATTTCATAGCAAAGATAGACATTTATTTTCCATATCCTATATGCTTGGACAATGGAAAAAGTTAAATATAATATTCTCATTATTCATTTGTGGAAATGGTTCAAATTACTGGATATCCTATTAATGATTCTCTGAAGAAATACATATCCATTAATTCTCACTCTGTGAATACTAACATGGTGGAAAATATTAATAAAACTTGTCTCTTTTGAGCAGTAATACCTTATAAATCTGCTGCTTTAGACTTCCATTTAACTGAACTTTGCCCTTAACCTGTAATTATATTGTAAAAAAAATGAAGCTATCATGGCAATATTTTTTTTGTTTTAGGTTTGTTTGAGATATTTTCTGCTCTTCCTCATTATGGGAACATTTCTATTTACCTACAATAAGATCTTTGAGATAATGCATGTGTGCGTGTGTGTGTGTGTGTGTGTGTGTGTGTGTGTGTGTGTGTGCGTTTCTAGAGATTGAATCCAGGGGTATTCTACCTCTGAGCCATACCCCAGCCCTATTTTATTTTATTTTGAAACACAGTCTCACTAAATTTCTGAGAGTCTCTGTGAGTTGTTGAGGCTGTCCTCAAAACTGCACCTCCCAAGTGCTGGGAATATAGACATGTGCCACCATTCCTGGCTGTGATAAAGCATTAAAAAAAAAAAAACTCTTCCCAAGCCAGGCATGGTGATGCACGTTTGTTACGCCAGTACTCGAGAGGCTGAGACAGGAAGATCACGGGTTCGAGGACAGCCTCAGCAAGTAGTGAGACTCTCATCAACATAGTGAGACCCTGTTTCCAAAATAAGAAATAAAATCAGGCTGGGGGTATAGCTCAAAGGTAGAATGCCTCTGGCTTCAATCTCCAGTACCACAAACAAAAACAAAAACTCTTCCCAGATCATATATTCTGTGTTAGTCAGCTTTCTGTAACTATAACAAAATCAACTTATAAAAAGAAAAGTGTTATTTTGGTTATTTTGTCTCAAGATTTCACAATTTTTAGCTCATGGCCCTATTGTTTCTGAGGCCTGTGGCAGAGAGCACATGGTAGAGCAAGGCTGATCATAGTCCAGATGCAAAACACAGGAGGAAGAAGACAGTGGAGTTCCACAGTTGCCTTTGAGGGCATGCCTCCAGTGACCCAAATACCTCCCATTAGGTATCACCTCTTTTCTTGGTGGTTACTGGAGATTGAGCCCGGGGGCATCTATCTCTGAGCTATACCCTTTGCCCTATTTTATTTTATTTTTTAAATTTTGAAACAGGGTCTCACTAAGTTGTGGAGACTCTTGCTGAGTTGCCCAGGCTGGCCTCAAACCTGCAATGCTCCTGTCTCAGCTTCCCAAGTACTAGGATTACAGGCATGCACCACCACTCTCAACTTAGGCTCCACCTCTTAAAGGTACTATCTTCACCCTATAGCAAAAAGAAGGAAACTAAACCTCTATCACATGGGTCTGTGGGGGGGACACTCAAAATCCAAACCATAGCACGTCTATTTGCACTTTAGAGAAAGAAAATATTACTCAGAATAGAAGGTAACAGAAGACTTTTTCACTTTCTGCTAAATAAATGGTGAGAACAAACAAATAAAATCCCACTGTCATAGGTTTACTTTCAGATAAATTTAATTACTGCAGAAATTGTATTTTGATTTCTGAGACACTAAGCAATAAAGTACCATGTTGTACTGCAATATGAAAAAATAGATAATCTCAGTTTATATAATATGGTCATTTTCCTGTCCCTGATTCAGTTTCAACCTCATCTTTGACATACCACTAACATTCATAACCAAAGGAAAACTGTGAAGATTTAATAGACAACAAAAGGCAATTTCTAGTACTCTAAGTACTACATTTGCACCTGTTATTATTTATTGCTAAAATGGCAAAAGCAACTGAGAATGATGTTTCAGGAAATGCAGAGAACTATTATTTAATTAAGGGAATTGACTTAAATGAGTCCAGAACAATTTCCAGATTGATAAAATTAAAACCCTTTTAACTCATGGGGATATGAAAAGCCAATCTGAGTACCTTAGGGAGAAATTCATAAAGAAAATAGCCAATTATATTCTGGCCAATTTTCTATTTTGAGTGTCTGTTGGCACTGGGCAGCATAGAAGTAGTAATATCTCTTGATTCTGTCTCATTTCATGATTTACCTCTTTAGACAAGAATATGTGGTCAACTAAGATGTGGCTAACATGTGTGATTCATACAACTGAACTACATACAATCCCATTTGACTGTGAAGGAAGTTGTTGGGAAGACATTTGCTATGTTCAATACAGGATGTTGAAAAATAATTTGACCCAGGCAAATATGTAAATAATTTGTTTTTGTTTTCGTGGCACTGAGATTGAACCTAGTATCATTCTACTTCCAAGCTATACCCTCAGCCCTATTTTATGAAACAGGGTCTCACTAAGTTGCTGAGGCTGGCCATGAACCTGCGATCCTCCTGCCTCAGTCTCCCAAGTACTGGGATTACAAGTGTGTGCCACCATGCCCAGCTTCAGTCTTCCTTTTGAAACTAACTAAGTAAGCCAGATTGGTCTGTGCCAGTAGGATCTGTGAATTCGTGTTTGGGTTTATTCATTGCATATCATAGTTACAGTGGAATTATTTTCAATCAGATGACACAGCGGTTTTGTTTTTGTTTCTTGTTTTCCTTTTTTGTTGTTCCAGCCTTACAAAAGAAAGGCCCAGAAGAGGGCATGTCAAGCATTTTTATGGCCAATTCCAACACCTTAGCATTTGTCTCAAGCATATGTAAATAGTAACTTGTCATACTGGCATCTGAAGTGACATTTCCAATGTCTTCTGACACCATATGGCCACTCTTTCAATTAAGCGAACACCAAGATACTCAGTTAGCCAAGGTCAGCCAAATAGATCTGAGTATAACAAAATCAATCTAATTGATTATTTTAAAGCCAGGCATCTTGAAGATGCAAATAATTTCCCATAATAAGTAAGACCAGAGAGTTTGTAGATTCTCTTTTGTGGCTCCATACTTTAGGGAGTAAGGTGATACACAGAATATAAATATGTTAAGTTATGCCATTATTTTAATTATCTGCATGTGGCTAGTCTGATGGCAGTGTTTGAATATCAGGCTAACTTTGATCACTCAGCACACTTTAGAACCACCTCTTATGGGTCTGAAAGGAATGCCTGCATAGAATATAAGATGAAATTGTGCTGAAAAATGCATTTCCTAGCCAACTCCCATCTTTTTATCTGCTTTTTCTATTATCTATATCACTTTTTCCCATCTACTAGTATCTATAATTGAGATCTGACTCAATTGTTTGTGAAGGGATAAATAAACAGTGACTGAGAAAACGACACCTTTTTTCAGTAGAAATGAAATTTAATTAAAAAATAAAGCTGCTTTCAAAACTGAAGGAAAACCCCAGGAAGGCAAGGATATTATTTATGATATTTTTTGTGTATAATATTTGGGATTGAATCTAGAGACATTCTACCACTGAACTATATTCCCCAGTCATATTTTCTTTTTTATTTTGCATCAGGGTCTTACTAAGTTGCTGAGGGCCTTACTGAGTTCCTGGGACTGGCCTAGAAACTGTCATCCTCCTGTCTCAGCCTCCCAAGTACTGGGATTACAATATTTATGATTATATACATATATATCATTTAATACTAAGGATTGAACCCAGGGGTATTTTACCTCTGAGCTACATCCTCACCATTTTTATTTTTTTATTTTGAAGTAGGGTCTTGCTAAGTTGCTGAGGGCCTTGCTACATTCTGAGGCTGTCCTTGAATATGGGATCCTCTCACCTCAGCTTCCAAAGTACTGGAATTCCAGGCATGCACCACCATACCCTGCCTGTTTATATATATGTGTGTGTTGGTACTAGTAGTAGTAGTGAGGATTGAACTCAGAGGCATTCTACCCCCGAGCCACATCCCAGCCCTATCTATTTATTTCTTTTGAAACAAGGTCTTGCTAGGTTGCTGAGAGTCTCACTAAGTTGCTGAGGCTGTCTTCAAACTTACGATCCTCCTGTTTCAGCCTCCCAAGTACTGGGATTACAGGAGTGCTTCTGTTAATGATATTTTAGGAGTTTGATTCCTCTAAGAAAAAAGATCATCAGTACTTTGGTAAATGACTACCACTTTAAGCATGAATGCCTTCTATTCCTAAACATTTGACAAACTATAGTGAACCAGAAAGCTACTTATGGCACAACATAAATTCTCTCACATTTTCCCTGCCTTTTGTTGCCTACATATCAAAAACGTTACCCAACTCAGCTATTTTAAATAGCCAAATGAAGCTATTTGCTACTGTACTGAAAAGTGTAGCAGTTGATGGATGTTAACATGGAGTCATTGGATAAGTTTCAGGAGCTTTATAAAACCTCTTGAAATGGTGCACAAAATTGTGTGTGTTCATTTATTCTGTGCATAGGTTTCATCAAATTTTCAAAGTAACTCTGACCTCTAAAAGGTTAAGAACCATTATAGAAGTTGCCCCTGTTTAGGTTCTGTTTCCTGACAAGCGAACTTTATTGTCTGTCTTTTTTTATTTTTTTATTTTTGTACTGGAAATTGAACCCAGGGCATTCTACCTCTGAGCTATACCCTCAGCCCTTTTAATTTTAATTTAATTTATTTATTTTAAATACTTTTATTGGTGCATTACAGTCTTACATAATAATGTTAGAAACATACATGCACAGAGCACCTGGTAAGTTTTCCCCCAGACTCCTCCCCACTCCCCCCTGCTCCATATAAGATATTGACGTTGCCTTGGTATTCTCACTTTATGAGAATCTCACTAGGTTCTCACTAGGTTGCTGAGAGTCTTGCTAAATTGCTGAGGCTGGCCTTGAACCTGCAATCCTCCTCTCTCAGCCTCCCAAGTACTGGGATTACAAGCGTGCTCCCCCATGCCTGGCTTGTCTTTTTATGTAATAAAAAATCCAAGTTCCTTGTCCAAAACTAATAATAATGATTTCCTACAGTTAAATTCAAGTATTGTACATATTATAATCAATATGTATTCCTCCTTTTTAACATTTTATCTTGAGAAAATTGTGGATTCACATGCAGTTGTAAGAAGTAGAGAGATTCTGTATATTATTCACCTAATTTTCCCCAGTGGTATCACCTTGCATAACTATAGTACAATATCATAACCAGGAAATTTACTTTGATATAATCCACTCACCTTACTTGGATTTCACTTGTTTTACATTCACTCATTTGCATATCCTATGAAATTTCATCACATGTATAGGTTCATATAACCACTACCACAGTCCAGATGCAGAACAATTCTGTTGCCACGGGGCTTTCTTGTTTCACATGCTCAGAGCCACATGATCCTCCAATACACAACCCCTTCTTAACTCTGGCCAGTCACTAATCTATTCTCCATTAGTATAATTTTGTCACTTCAAAAATTGTACCTAAATGGAATCATATAGTGTATGACATTTTGTGATTGTTTTTTTCACTCAGTATAATTCTCTGGAGACTCATCCTGATTGTGGAATATTATTCATAGTTCCTAGCCAGGTGCAGCAGCACACACCTGTAATACCAGTACTTGGGAGGCTGAGACTGGAGGATTTAGGTTCAAAGCCTCAGCAACTTAGCAAGGCCCTCAGAAACTTAGTGAGATCTTGTTTCAAAATTAAGAAAAAAATAGGGTTGGGGTGTAGGTACTGGGTTTAATCCCCAGTAACAGAAAAAATATCATTGACAGCTCCTTCCTTTTTATAGCTGAGTGGTATCCCACGATACAGGTGTACCACTTGTATTACCATTCACTTGTTGAAGGGCATTTAAGTTGTTTCCAGTTTGGGGTGATTATGAATGAAGCAGCTTTAGAAATTTGTGAGCAGTGTTTGTGAGCAGTATGAGCACATGACTGAAATTGGTGAGTCATATGTAAGTTTCATGTTTAGTTTTGTAAGGAACTGCCAGACTGTTTTCCAAATTGGATGTGTTATTTTACATTCCCACCAAAGATGTATATACAATTCGCTTTCTTCAAAGCCTCATCATTATTTGGTGTTACCACTTTTTCTTGTTTATTTTAGCTATTCTGGTACATGTGCAGTGGTATCACACTGTGATTTTAAATTATTTTGGGTACCGGAGTTTGAATCCAAGGGCATTCTACCTCTGAACTGCACCTTAGCACTTTTTTATTTTTTAATTTTGAAACAGGGTCTCACAAAGTTTCTGAGGGTCTTGCTAAGATGCTGGGACTGGCCTCAAACCTATAATCCTTGTCTCAGTCTCCCAATCACTGGGGTTATAGGCAGGCACTACCATGCCTGGCCACATTGTGGTTTTAATTTGCATTTTCCTAATGGTTAAAGATGTTGAACATCTGTCCATGCACTTATTTGCCATTCATATATCCTCCTTAGAGAAATTTGTGTCTTATATCTGAAGAAAAGCATCCAAAAATAGAAGCTGGTTTCTTTTTACAAATGAATTTGAGTATTATTGGTGGGTAATATGGTTTTTCAAAGGAAAGGAATGCTGTTCAACTGGGATTTTGATAAGGCAGGTGTCCTAATGTTAACTCTTATCCCAGTGAAGATATTTCATGGAGGTCTAGGAAAATAGGATCTAGGGGAAAATACTTGGCTTTCTTAACTGTGGAGATAATTGAGAGAATATAAATGGATGGAGGGGGAAAAAGAGCCTTTGGCAGGTCATTCAGTCATTTCACAAATGCACTTCCTAGCAGGTACTGTAGTGTAGTCCTTGGTATACTTGGAATATGGTTAGATGCAGTTTGTTGCCTTGTTGAGAGCCACAGGTATATATTCACCTGGATAGAGAGCAGTCTACTTCAGATCAGGCACAGCAGTTAAATTAACTTTAGGCAAAACTATTAACTCTCCTAAAAAACAGAGCTTCAATAAAAACTTGCAAAGGTTTTCTACTACCCAATGAATCAAGACCAAGTCCTAAATATTATATTTAAGGTCAACAAGGTCCTAACCTACCTTTCCTCTCCAATATCCCTTTCCTCCTCTTGTGTTCTAACCAAACTGAAATACTCACTCTAAGCCTTTTGTTCCTCATATTTTCTTTTCTTTTTTCTGGGACAGGGGGAGGGCATACTGGAGGTTGATCTCAGAGGCATTCTACTGCTCAACTACACCCCCAGCCCTATTTCACTTTTTATTTTTAAAACAGGGTCTAAGTTGCTGAGGCTGGCCTCAAACCTTCAATCCTCCTGTCCCAGCCTCCCAAGTACCCAGGATTACAGGCGTGCAGCCACTATGCTGGCTCCTGCTATATTCTTTATTGAAATACTTTCCCTCGCCATTTGTGCCTACCAGAACGTCACCTATCCTTTAAGTTCCTGCTCAGATGTTACTTTCTCCATGCAACATCCCTTAATTCCTTGAGTCAGAGGCAAACATTCCTGCTTCTGTGCTTACACAGGACTTTGTACCCTCTCACAGTGCTCATCTGTCTGACTACTCTTTTGTTTAAATGCCATGCCAACGCAATAACATGGACTAATCTCAAATGCATTTTGCTAAGTAAAAGAAGTCAGACACAAAAGGCTACATACTGAATGATTCCATTTGTATGACATTCTGGAAAAGTCAAAACCATAGGGAAAGAAAACAGACGAGTGGTTGCTAGGAGTTAGGAGTGGGAGGAGGGTTGGGTTATAAAGACATAGCATGAGGGAGTTCTAGGGATGATAAAGCTGTTTTACATATTGATTGTAGTGGTAGTTATGTGACTGTGTATGTATGGCAAATGTATAGGACTGTATGCTAAAAAGAGTGAATTTTACTTTATGTAAATTATGTTAACATGAACAGTGGAAAAACATCCTACCAGCTAGGCAACAAACTAGACAGCCTGTCCTTGAGTTGTTCTCATCAATTTATTTGCCCTTCAAACATATTTTAATGTACTAGGGCAAGATCTGGGGATACAAGGAAAAAAGATACATGGTTCTGATTTTAAGGAAGTGTCACTGATGAAGGAGATAGGTATATTAGTAAATAAATGCAGCATAGCATGAAAATCCTATATATAATACAATATATGTCTCGATAAAAGTATACATAGAGCATGTGCCTAGCATGCAAGAGGCCATGGGTTCAGTCCCCAGCACTGCAAAACAAAACAAAACAAGCTATGCTGGAAAAATAGAGGAGGCAGTGGTCAGATCGAGCTAGCAATCTAGGTCCCTAGATTGAGGGCCTAGAATTTCACATTAAGATATTTATATTTTATTCAATATGCAATGAGAAGTAACATAATTATAGCTAGGCTTTAAAAAGTAGAATACAGCTCTAATATAAAGGGTGATTAAGAATGGACTAGAGAGCCAGGCATGGTGGCGCCTGCCTGTAATCCTAGTACTTGGGAGGCTGAGACAGGAGGATCCCAGGTTTGTGGCCAGCCTCAGCAACTTAGAGAGGCTCTTGCAACCTAGAGAGACCCTGTTTCCAAACAAAAAAGAAAAAGGTCTGGGGATATAGTTCAGAGGTAGAATGCACCTGGGTTCAACCCCCAGTACCCCCCCCACACACACACAGGAATGGAGAATAGAGCCAGGCATAGTGGTGCACACCTATAAGCCTATAATCTCAGTACTTGGGAGGCTGAGACAGGAGGATCACAGGTTGGAGAACAGCCTCAGCAAACTACCGAGGCCCTCAGCAATTTAGTGAGACCCTGTTTCCAAATAGAAACTAAAATAGGGCTGAGGGTGTAATTCGGAGGTAAAATTCCCTTGGGTTCAATCTCAATACCACACACACACACACACACACACACAAAAAGAATGGAGTAGAGACTAGAGACAAGGAGGCCAATTAGAAGACTATTTATAATAGCCTAAGAAAAATAATGTCACTTCTTATTAGTTTACAATTGGCATTAGACAATGCTTTCAATTAAAGCCTGTATCATTGATAATCTAGATTCATGTAAAACAAAGGGATGGCCCACAAAATTTTTCTTGATACAATTTACTACAGTAGATTGAGATATTTAATGGAGGGACCTTGTTGCATTTCTGGTTTTATCTCCCTCAGTAACTATCACAGGACTTTGTAAACAGTAGAAGCTCTAAAAATATTTATACTCCTAATAAATAAATTATAGAAGAGGTGAATTTTCTTTCAGATCACTAAGACTCCAAAATAGAAAATTATAATTCCCATATGTTCAAAGATGATCATTACATATAATTTCGTGACTCAGCCCAGAGGGTCAAGGTTGTTTTCAAAAGGGTATTATTCCTAAATTTGTATACCTACTGCAATCAGGTGGGATTTGTCTGGTACATTTTTCCCCAGCAATATTTTTAATTGAATGTCAGCTTGTTCTTTGCCTGTTCACTGCTACCTAACACAATTTGTAGTGACAAGGGAAAGATTCTGGTGAAAGGAAAGCTGAAAAACAGCAAGCAGTATAATTCCACTCTCCAGTATACTATGCTGAAGCAATTGACTGTTGCCTCTGTCTGGAAGCTTGAAAATGGCTGCCTACAAGGCCTGCTGTGGGGGCATATTGAAAACCCTGATATAAGTTAGCCTGCTGCCTGGAATGTGTGTACTGAGAAGTTTTCATTCTGTCTTGAATCCAACCAAACAGAAGGCCTGCACACCAGCAAAGTGCTGTGCCTGAAATACCGCGTAGGGCTCTACACATGCTCTCCCTGGGTCTCAAAACACCTCAGCCATCACCTAAGAAAAACTAAGACTGGTGGGATCATTGAAGGCAAACTTGAGACTTTTCTTCAAACAAGCAAGAGTTTCAAGTTTTCAATTGCTGCTTTTTTTTTTTCCTCATAAAGCAAACACCACTGAACCACTTGGCTGTCTCTGCTAAAAGGTTTTCTGTGGCTCCAGAGGTGACAACATCCAGAATATTAAGCAGTCACTGATTTTTGTGTCTGAATTAGTGTGCTATGAAGAACATAAAATATTATGATCCTGTTTGCACCTGAAGTCACACAGAGACATCTTCCAAAGTGTACCTACCCCCTGCTAATTGGAAGATTGTCAGCTAAGGGAGTAGTGATTTTATGGATTGCTGGAGTGTGCTGTGGATCAATATATCTGTGCATTTTTTTTCCTTTTGATGTTCCTGTTGGATTTTTCGCCATTTAAGTTCCTATACTTTGGGGGGGATATTAGGGATTGGCCCCATGGTCATTCTACACACCCAGCTTTTTTCCCATTTTTTATTGGTGCATCATAGTCATACATCATGATGAAGTTCTGAGCAATAGAGGCATACAGCATTTGGTTGGCTTCCCCCGACTCCCACCCCCTCCCTCTCCTTCCTTATGCACTACATTGAGTTTAGCATTGATAATTTTGTGTTTGAACATCATGTCCATTAAAGTGTTTCCTTCATCAGCTCTCCCTCCCCCTACCCACCTCCCTCCCTTAGATCCCCTCCATTACTCCACTAGGGTTTCTTCTCTTTTATCTGAAGTCCCTTTTGTACCCCAGTTTCTCCCTAGCTTCCACATATGAGGGAAAACAGAGGACCCTTCATTTTCTGTGACTGACAAATCTCACTTAGCATAATATTCTCTAATCTCCATCCATTTTCCTGCAAATGACATAATTTATTCTCCTTTAGAGCTGAATAGAATTTCATTGTGTGCATATCCCATAATTTCATAATCTATTTATCTGTTGATGGATACCTATGCTGGTTCCATAATTTGGCTATTGTGAATTGTGCTGCTATAAACTTAGATATTTACTATAGTGTTTTTTTTGAAACAGGGTCTCACTAAATTGCCGAGGGTTTCCAAGGTTGCTGAGACTCACCTTGAAACTGTGGTACTCCTGCCTCAACCTCCTAAATACTGGGATTAGTCATGTACCACCAAAACCAGCTTACAGTTCCTAGACTTTATACTTCATAATTTGTGGTAAAATAAAAGTCTTTTTTTTTGCCATAAAATACCCTTTTGTTAAAGGCTGGCTTGTCCCTTGCCTGTTTCCTGCTACCAACATAACCATAACATTTATTTAATTCTGGGGTGGCAAAACTTAATTATTGCATGGAATGAGTGGCAAACTAGCCAATTTCAGTTGTCTCGACTATGTGCTAGCACCTGGTCACTTATTGCCAGATACTTGTTTACTCCGAGTTATTGATCAATTTTGAGCTTTGGGCAGCTGCAGCTAATCCTAATGCATATAGTTGGCAGCTGTGAATTTGTGACTTTGCCCCCTGAAATACAAAGGCTGCCTGTGCCCACATGCATACACACTTTAGCTTCTAAAGAGCAAGTCTAGCTGGGCATGGTGGCGCACGCTTGTAATCCCAGTACTTGGGAGGCTGAGACCGGAGGATCCGGGTTCGAGGCCAGCCTCATCTACTTAGTGAGGCCCTCTGCAACTCAGTGAGACCCTGTTTCAAAATAAAGAATAAAAAATAGGGCTGGGGGTATAGCTCGGAGGTAGAATGCCCATGAGTTCAATCCTCAGTACTGCAAAAAAATTTAAAAAATAAAGGGCAAATCTAAGCTGGGTGTGGTAGTACACGCCTATAATCCTAGTACTTAGGATGAGACAGGAGGGTCACAGCTTCCAGGACAGCCTCAGCAAGTAGGAAGACTCATCAACCTGACAAGACCCTGTTTCAAAACAAAAATTTAAAAAATAGTGCTGAGATGTAGCTCAGAGGTAGAATACCACTGAGTTCAATCCCCAGTACCACTAATTTAATTAATTAATTAATGGGCTGAGGTGTAGAATGCCCTTGGTTCAATCACCAACACCAAGTCTTATCCTTCATAGGTGATTGTGATTACACGTTAAACAGAAGGATGTTTATCACTTTTATTTATTTTCTCCAAATTGGATATTTATTTAAAGTTCTTTTTTTGTGTGTGGTACTGGGGATTGAACCCAGGGGCACTATACCTCAGACCTACACTCCCAGTCCTATTTTTTATTATTTATTTTGAAACAGGGTCTCACTGAGTTGCGGAGAGCCTAAGTAGCTGAGGCTGGCCACAAACCTTTGATCCTCCCATCTCAGCCTCCCAAGTACTGGGATTACAAGTGTGTGCCACCACGCCCAGCTTTAAAGTTCATTTCAATTGGCAAATAACACACTTGGTGTGTTTCTCTCTGGATCTCACCCTTCCTGTACATATTATTGAGTTTGGTATTGATATCTTCATGTATGGACATAGCATTGTTTGAACTGTTTCCTTCATCAAGGCTCTTTCTTCCCCTCCTATCTTCCTTCCCAGTTCCCTTCCACTATTCTACTGGTCTCTCTCCTAATGTATCTGAAGTCCCTTTGTTTTCTATTTTGTCTAGCTTCCACATATGAGAGAAAACATGTTTCTTGACTTTCTGAGACTGGCTTATTTCACTTAGCATAATGTTTTCTGGTTCTATTTTCCTGAAAATTACATAATTTTGTTCTTCTTTATGGCTGAGTAAAACTTCATTACATGCATATACCATATTTTCTTTATCTGTTCATCTGTTCATGGACAAATAGGTTGGTTCAATAATTTGGATATTATGAATTGTGTTCCCATAAACATGGGTATGCATGTATCACTATGGTATTCTGACTTTAATTCTTTTGGAAAGATACCAAGGAGTGATATAGTTGGGTAATATGATAGTTCCATTCCTAGTCTTTTGAGGAACCTCCAGACAGATGTCCATACTGGTTATACCAATTTACAACCCCAACTGTGTACAAGAGTTCCTATTTCTCCACATTCTCTCCAGCATTTATTATTGTTTGTATTCTTGATGATTGTCATTCAAATTGGAGTTAGATGGAATCTCAGTGTAGTTTTGATTTGCATATCCCTGATGGCTAATGATGTTGAATTTTTTTTCATATATTTATTGGTCATTTGTATTCTTCTTTTGAGAAGTGTCTATTTGATCTAACTGTTCATTTTATATTGGGTTGGTTTTTTAGTGTGAAATTTTTTCAGTTCTGTGTATATTCTAGATATTAATCTTTTTTTTGAGGTACTGGGGATTGAACCCAGGGGCATTCTACCTCTGAGCTATACCCCCAGCCCTATTTTTTATTCTTTATTTTGAAGCCAGGTTTCACTAAGTTGCGGAGTGCCTCACTAGGTAGCTGAGGCTGGCTGCGAACCCAGATCCTCCGGTCTCAGCCTCCCAAATGCTGGGATTACAAGCGTGCGCCACCACACCCAACTAGATATTAATCTTCTATCAGAGGTGTAGTTGAAAAATTTTTTCTCCCATTCCCTAGGTCTCTTTCACATTCTTGGTTTTTTCCTTTGCTGTGCAAGCTTTTTAATTTTGAGGCCATCCTAATAATTGATTCTTGGTTTTATTTCATGAGCTTTGGGGGTCTTATTGAGGAACTCCCTACCAGGGCTTATTATGTTGGAGAGGTGGTCCTATGTTTTCTTCTAATAATTTCAATGTTTTGGGGCTAATTTCTACGTCTTCAATACATCTTGTGCAGGATGAGAGATTGGGGTCTAATTTCATTCTTCTATATATTGATACTCAGTTTTTCCAGCACAACTTGTTGAAAATGCTGTTTTTTCTCCAGTGTATATTTTTGGCACCTTTATCCAGAATCAACTAGCTATGAAGATATTTTTTCTGTATCATCTATTCTACTCCATTGGTATGTGTGTCTGTTTTTGTGACAATACCATACTATTTTTGTTACTATAGCTCTTTGGTATAATTTGATGTCAGGTATTGCAATGCCTCCAGTGTGGCTCTTATTGGTCATAATTGATTTGGCTATTCTAGGCCTTTTGTTTTGTCATATGAATTTTAGGACTTTTTTTTTTCTATCTCTATGAAGAATAACATTGGTGTTTTAATTTGGATTGTGTTGAATCTATAGATTGCTTTGGGTAGTATGGACATTTTGACAATATTTTTCTGCCTGTTCAAGAACATGGGAGGTCTTTTCATCTTCTAAGACCTATTTGTTTTCATGTTGAGTTGTTTGAGTTCCTTGCATATTTTGGATATCAGTACTTTATATGAAGTATGATTTGTAAATATTTTCTTCTACTCTATGGGTTTTCTCTCTTCTCAGTTGTCTCATTTACTGTGCCAAAGCTTTTCATTTTTATGCAATTCCATTTGTCTATTTTTGCATTCATTGCCTTTGCTTTTGGGGTCATATCCAACCTCTGCCTATACCAATGTCATGGAGCTTTTCCACTATGTTTTCTTCTAGTAATTTTAAAGATTCAGCTCTTACATTTTCAGCTCTTACATTTAAGTTTTAATCTTTTTTAGTTGATGTGTATGTGTGTGTGTGTGTGTGTGTGTGTGTGTGTGTGTGTGTGTGTGTGGTCAATGTTGTTTTAATTACTATAGCTTTGTAATATACTTTTTGTGGTACTGAGGAATGAACCCACGGGTATTCTACCCCTGAGCTACACCCCCAGCCCTATTTTACTTTTCATTTAGAAAGGGTCTCACTCGCTAGGTTGCTGAGAGCCTTGCTAAGTTGTTGAGGCTAGCTTTAAACCTGTGATCCTCCTATCACAGCCTCTCTACTACTGGGACTATAGGTGTGCACCACTGCACCTAGGTGTAATATACTTAAAATATGGTAGTGTGATGCCTCCAGATTAGTATTTTTCTCAAAATTACTTTGGCTATTTGGGTGTCTTTTGTGTCTCCATAGAAATTGTGGAATTGTTTATTTTTCTGTTTCAGTGAAAAATGACATGGGAACTTTGATAGGGATTGCATAGAACCTGTTGATCACTTTGGGTATTTTGAGCATTTTAATAATATTAATTCTTTCTGTCCATAAACACAGAAGATCTTTCCATTTATTTGTTTTGTTTTCAATTTCTCTCATGAATGTTTTACAGCTTTTAGTATAGAGATATTTCACCTTCTTGATTAAATTTACTCCCATTTCATTTACATTTTGATTTTATTATAAGTGGGGTTAATTTCTTTTTTTATTTTTCAGCATGGATTTTTTATACATTTCTTGAGTACAACAGGGTTACATAGACATTTATGACATATCAATCATTGTCAGATCACAAATAGCACCACTTCTTCGTTTTACATGTATAGCCCACATTCTTAACATAGCCTGGTAAAGCAAACTTTCTATAGTCATAAAACCGTACTCCTTTAGGGTCATATATTTACTTTCTAAGAAGTAGGAGGGTCTTTCATTTATGCATCCTAGGGGCAATCTCCAGACTTCAAGACACCAATGTAGCCATAGCAGAAGAGTCAGTATAATTGCTCATATATGCAGATAGCAACTGCCAGGGGGGAAATGCCCCAGCTGTGCTCCCACAACTCCCCCATTTTTATTTTAAAATACACGAAGGACTGTGCCTGTCTTAGGTCGTTTCCTACCAGGTGCTTAATCTTATCCATCATGGGGTCTCGATGAGTCATTGAATGAGCCCTGTCTTAGGTTGATATTGCCCTGAGAAAATCTAATCTGTCATTGACTACCAGGCCCTGTGCGAGGCAGTGCTTGCATTTTTATTCCATGTAAATCCTAACATAGACATTGATCACAAGACATACAACGAGTGGTAGACTGCATAAGCCTAGAATGACTATTGCTGCTGCTCCTATAACTCCTCCCAGCAAGGAGGTAAATGAGGGCCAGGTAGTGACCAATGGTTGAAGCCGATCTACAAATGTCTTAGCTGTTTCTGCCACATTAATAGAAATGGGCTCCACATTACGTAGATCAAAAATCTCCTGGTGTAACTTTAACAAATCCTTTTTTTTTTTCATCTTTCCTTTATTTGGTGCATTGTAATCACACATCTTTGTTAGGTACAAGCTAGTATAGGTAAAGACATCCATGCACACATTTCTCATTTAACCCTTCCCCAATTCCCGACCCACTCCCTCCTCCTCCCTCTTTCTCAAGGTCAGCTCAGTGATTGACCTTGATGTGTTCATGAAAGTACATCATGTTCATTAGGGTGTCCTCCCTCCCCCAATCACCTTCCATTAAGTCAAATTCTTTGTTCACCTAAGGATTCTCCTTCTTCATCTGGAGTCCCTCTTATGTCCCATTTTCTCCCTAGCTTCCACATATTAGGGAGAGCATTCGATTTTTAACTTTTTGTGACTGACTAATCTCACTTAACATAATATTTTCCAGTTCCATCCATTTCCTTGCAAATAACATGATTTTGTTCTTTATGGCTGAGTAAAATTCCATTGTGTACATATCCCATAATTTTGTAATCCATTCATCTGTTGATGGACACCTTGGCTGGTCCCATAGTTTGGCAATTGTAAACTGTGCAGCTATAAACCTAGATACACATGCGTTGGTCTGATAGTTTGGTTTCCGTTCTTTTGGGTAGATACCCAGAAGAGGTATTGCTGGATCATATGGTAGGATCACTCCCATTCATCTGAGGATCCTCCATACTGTTTCCCAAAGTGGTTGCACTAATTTGCAATCCCACCAACAATTTATTAGGGTTCCCACTTCTCCACACCCTCGCCAGCATTTGCTGTTGTTTGTGTTCTTGATAGTTGCCATTCTGATTGGAGTTAGGTGAAATCTCAAGGTAGTTTTGATTTGCATCTCTCTGATTGCTAATGATGTTGAACATTTCCTCACACATTTATTGGCCATTTGTATTTCTTCTTTTGTGAAGTGTCTATTTAGATCCTTTTCCCATTTTTGATTGGGTTATTTGTTTTCTTAGCTGGGAGTTTCTTGAGTTCTCTGTATATCCTAGATATGAGTCCTCTGTCAGATGAGTAGCTGGCAAAGATTTTCTCCCACTCTGTGGGCTCTCTGTTGAGGTTCTTGATAGTTTCCTTTGCTGCACAGAAGCTCTTTAGTTTAATGCAGTCCCATGTATTGATCTTCCTTTGAGTTGCTTGTGCTTTTGAGGTCTTGTTGAGAAAGTTTTTACCTGTGCCTATGTGTTGAAGTGTTGGGCCTATGCCCTCTTCAAGTTAATTTCTTTTTTGTGTTTGTGGTGCTGGAAATTAAGCTCAGGGGCATTCTACCTTTGAGCTACACCTCCAACCCTATTTTATTTTTATTTTGAAACAGGGTTTCGCTAGGTTTCTGAGAGTCTCACTACTTGCTGAGGCTGGACTTGAACCTGTGATCCTCCTTTCTCAGCTTCCCAAATACTGGGATTACAGGTATGTGCCACTATGCCTGGCTCTTAATTTCTTTTTTTTTCCAATAGTATCTTGTTAGTGTATATTTATTTTGTATCCTGTAATCTTACAGAATTGGTTTTTCAGTTTTAACAATTTTTGGTGGAGTTTTTTGTTTTTGTTTTTGTTTTTTTGCGATACTGGGGATTGAACTCAGGGGCATTCTGCCTCCGAGCTATACCCCCAGCCCTATTTTTTATTCTTTATTTTGAAACCAAGTCTCACTAAGTTGCGGAGTGCCTCACTAGGTAGCTGAGGCTGGCCGTGAACCCGGGTCCTCCGGTCTCAGCCTCCCGAATGCTGTGATTACAAGCGTGCGCCACCACACCCAGCTCGAGTTTTTAGAGTTTTTATGTATAAGATCATGTTATCGGCAAACTTTTTGTCATGTTCACCTCTTCTTTTCCTATTTGAATATCTTTTATTTCTCTTTCTTACTTAATTGCTCTAGTTAGGACTTCTAATACTATGTTGAACAGAAGTGGCCAGAGTGGGTATTCAGTCTTATTTCTGATCTTAGAAGGAAAGATACAATTTGTTACTGCTGAGTACGAAGTTAGCTAAGGGCTTGTCATATGCGGTCTTTATTATATTGAGGAATATTCCTTGTATACCAAATTTGAACTTTTTTTGTGATATTGAGGATTGAACCCAGGACCTCACCCATGTTAGGCAAGTGCTCTACCACTGAACTATATCCCCAGCCCTAAACCTAATTTGTTAGGAGTTTTTATCATGAAAGAATGTTGAATTTATCAAATGCTTTTCTCTGTATTGAAATAACTGTATAATTTCTGTTATTAATTCTCTTAATATGGTGAGTCACATCTATTTATTTGTGTATGTTGAGCCATCCTTGCATCCAGGGATAAATACCATTTGATCAAAGTGAGTGAAGGTATGATTATTCTTTTTTTACTTTTTGAAGTGCTCTGAGACTTGAACCCAGGGCCTCACATCCTGCCATTGAACTATACACTCAGTCTAGGATATTTATTCTTAAATTTCTTTTACAGAAGAACCAGTCTTACTAGGAAATATCAAATGACATTACTATTCAAAATGAATCCCATTTTGTTTTTAGGCAAAAAATATTGACCATGCATATTTTTAAGAGCTTAACTCCTCCCTAATATACTAAACTAGTCCTGTCCATGCCTGCCATGTCTATTCCCTTCAACAGATCTATCTTCTGTCATTTGTCCTAGGCAGCAGCAAGGTCATAGACATTTATCTTAGATAAACAGTCATGTTTTATATAATGTTTTGGTCAATGATGAGCCATCTCTATAACAGTAGTCCATCAGACTATAATGGAGCTGAAAAAATCCTATCATCTACTGAATGTGTAGCTGAAGAAGAGAAAAAGAAACTACAGGAAAAGTAAAAGAAGAACACCTAAAAAAATCATAGCAGAAGCCTTTACAGGCCTCAAAAAGCTCCTTAAGTTCTAGGATGTAGCTCGGTGGCAAAGCACTTGCCTTGCAAGTACACCACCCTAAGTTTGATTCCAAGTTCCAAAAAGACCAAAGGAAAAAAAAAAACCAAAAAGCTCCTTAGAAGTTTTAAAATATGGGAGCCAGTCATGGTGGTGCGCTCCTATAATCCCAGTACTTGGGAAGCTAAGACAGGAGGATCACAGGTTTGAGGCCAGCCTCAGCAACATAGACAGTCCCTCAGCAACTTAGTGAGACCCTATTTCAAAATAATAATAACAATAATAATAAAAATAAAAAGGGCTGGGGGATGTAGCTCAGAGGTAGAATGCCCCTCAAATAAAGTAAATACCACAAATAAAATACCACAAAAATAAAGCAAATACCACAAATAAAGTAAAACACCACAAAAATAAATACCACAAATAAAGTAAAAACATGGACCCCCAACACCAAACAGGTTTCATTATTAAAAGAGAGGAAAGTTCGTGGTACATTATCTATTTGCAAGGAAATCTAGGATGAAAAAAGGAAACAAACCAAGCAAAACCACCATGGACATATTTCTGAACAGAGTGACAGCTCCTCAAGAAGAGCCTCAGGCAGGTCCTTTGGGAGCAATTCCAGAAGAACACATTGTTGACGTAAGAGCTGACAGCTCTGCGTGTGTTACTGCCACCAAAGACCTTCTAGTAGCACAAGATGTGGATGTAGAAGACACAATATTGTTGATCCTGACCCTGTGGAGGCAAAGGTTAATGTGAGCGTTTGTGTCTTTGTTTTCAAGGAAAAAGTTTTAAAACTAGAACCAAACGTTTTAAAAACAGAAAAAACTTAGCTGGGCACAGTGGTGCACACCTATAATCCCACTACTTGGGAGGCTAAGACAGGAGGATCTAAGGTTCAAACCAGCCTCAGCAACTTAGCGAGACCCTGTTTTATAAAAAGGGCTGGGGTTTGTAGCACAGAGGTAGAATGCCCCTGGGTTCAATCTTTAGTAGAAAAAAGAAGAGAAAATAGAAGCTTATCAGATGAAGATATAAAAAATGTTTTTGTAGCAGTATACAATGTTTCTTCTTTTTAACATGATAATGGGGATGGAACACAGGCGCATTCTAACTTCGAACTAAATCCCAAAGTTCTATTTTATTTTTTATTTTGAAACAAGGTCTCACTAAGTTGCTGAGGGTCTCGCTAAGTTGCTAAGACTGGCCTCAAACCTGTGATACTCCTATGTCAGCCTTCCAAGTACTGGGATTACAGGCGTGCTTTATTGCACCTGGCTGTCTTTCTTTTGCTAATATATATATATATATATATATATGTCTTTCTTTTGCTAATATATATATATATATATGTCTTTCTTTTGCTAATATATATATATATATATATATATATATATATATATATATATATATATATATATATGAATCCTCTTGTGGTCACAGATGTACTTCTTTTAGAATCTTCATCTTATTGGAAACCTGAAAAGGAAAGATAGGAGACTATATAGGAGCAGATGAATTTCCCAAGTAGGTTGGCCTAATACATCATAGAGGAGAAAGACCATACATCTGCATAGTTCCTTTTAGCCCCTCCTCTGCCAATTTTTCCCCAAAGGCTACTCCTGCTGCCATGCCTTGAGCCCTTACCCACTCTAGATCCCTCCTTAGCAATCTGTGGTCCTCTTAATCACCTCCCTAAACTCAACTTAGCTAATCTTATTGCACAATGGCAATCCAGTAGACACAATTTAACTCAACTTTTTTCAAATCGCCTGTGTCATTGTTCATCAGTGGGTACAAAACAGCCTTTGCACATATAACACATATTCAGGCACGTCTCTCCACACACTCAAGTGAGTGAGCATGTACATGTGCATATGTAGTCATTTTGAGGGTATACTGGAGATTGAACCCAGAGGCTTTCTACCTCCAAGCTACACCCCTAACCCTTTTATTTTGCATTTTTGAAACAGGGTCTCACTAAGTTGCTGAGGCTGGCCTGGAATCTGCTATCCTCCTGTCTCAGCCTCCCAAGTGTTGGGATTACAAGCATGTGCCACCATGCCCAGCTATATCTGTAGGCATTTATAAACAATTACGAAGCATTTGATGTATTCTCATAATCTCTATCTAGGATTTCTGGGCTGCTAAGTAGGACATCAGGGCATTCTGGTGAAGGGATTCTTCACCTAAAATATGTTATCAGTATGACTGAAAAACATTCTTTCCACCTTGCAATAATATTATCTATGTGTACGTGGAGATGTAGTGCAGTAGAACAACAATGGTATGGAATTGGGCGTCATGTGGATTCCAACACTACCATTTACTGTGTGGCCATTAGCAAGATATTTCACCTTTCTATACTTCATTTTCCTCATCTGAAAAATGGGAATTATAAGAGGATATTATCTTCCCTGAGAATCAAAGGATATAATTAGTTCTTATAAAGTGTCTGGCACATAGTAGGTTTTCAATAAATACAAGTATTTTTCCTACTTTAATTATTATTATTATTATTATTATTATTATTATTATTATTATTATTATTTGTGGTACTGGAGGTTGAACTCAGGGGCATTCTACCTCCGAGCTACACCTCCAGCCCTATTTTTTATTCTTTATTTTGAAACAGGGTCTCCCTAAGTTGCAGAGTGCCTCACTAGGTAGCTGAGGCTGGCCGTGAACCCGGATCCTCTGGTCTCAGCCTCCCAAATGCTGGGATTACAAAAGTGCACCACCACACCCGGCTCCTACCTTTATTTCTAAGGATAGTGTTGTATAGGGTGGAAATGGATATAATAGGAAGAATGTAGTTTTATACTTAGACCTGGGGTCAAATTTCAATTCTATCATTTGGTCATGGGCAACCTCAACCATGTACTTGACCTGAGCCTCAGTTTCTTCTTCTGTAAGATGTAGCATCTAATACTTACAAGTGTAAATTACTTGGCCCATAGTAGGATCTCAATTCTAGCTTTTTTTGTGGTACTTGGATTGAATCCAGGGGTATTTATTGTACCTCCCTATTTTATTTTTTATTTGGAAACAGAGATTTGTTAAGTTGCTGAGAGTCTCAAACTGCCATCCTAATGTCTCAGCCTCCCAAGTACTAGGATTACAAGTGTGTGCCACCACACCCAGCTTCAGTTCTAACAATTAGTGATGCATATAAGAGGACTATTCTAAGTTTCAGATTTAGCACACCTAGTATCTGCAAACCCCTTTCTGAAATTCTATCCTTACTTTTGGGTGCATGAAAGCATTGTTTTTTTAATAGTCTCCTATTTTTGAATCCCTGCATGCCAGTGTAAGCTGACTGAGGTTTATCTACATTCACAAGTGATATATCATTTGGAAGTGTGCAGCAGCATCACACTTTGGCATTTTGTTTTCTTTTGTTTGGCTGCTCCTTCTCTCCACACCCCCACCATTTTCTCCACTCACCTATATAACAGCTGCCTAGAGTGGAGAGACTTTGTCATCCCTTCTCTACACATTCTGGACACCTATATTGTTCAGCTGTAGAGCCACAGCATCCATAAGATACTAGGGCACTAGTTATCCTAGGTTGTGCTTTATCATTTATTTAACGGTAAGAAGTCAGATGTGATGTCTCATTTTTTGCAGACATATTAAAGGCTGAACATTATCGACCATGTCTATTCCTCTGCAGAAACGTAATCTGCTACACCGGAGTCCTGCTGTTGCTCCTGCAGGATGCTGCTCTGCTTATCAGTTCATCATGAGATAGTGCTCTGCTCACGGCAGCTTTCAGTTTGGTATTGCTGATATGAATACTTGGCTGGGTTAGTCTTTGTGGTAGGATTTCAGGAACTCAAAAAGGCTCCTGGCCCAAATATATCTCTTTCAGTGGTCATGCCTGCAATGCATACAAGAATCATTTCACTTGAACTCTGGTATAAAGCAATGTTAAAATGTGAATGTCACTCTCCAGAGAGAAGACAGTGAGTCATTATCAGCTATTAATACTTAGAGTCAGGTCAGAACTGCATAGGAATTCTGCTTCTGTTCCTAGCTAAGAGCTCAGGCAGTTTGCTAATTCTCTCCAAGCCTGTTTCCTCTTCTGCAAAAACTTGGTTAATAATGGACAGTTCTGAGGATTAAAGGAGATAAGCATATAATGTACATTAAATGCTTAAGGAATAGTAGCTTAGCCGGGCGTGGTGGCGCACGCTTGTAATCCCAGCATTCGGGAGGCTGAGACAGGAGGATCCGGGTTCGAGGCCAGCCTCAGCTACCTAGTGAGGCACTCCGCAACTTAGTGAGACCCGGTTTCAAAATAAAGAATTAAAAAATAGGACTGGGGGTATAGATCGGAGGTAGAATGCCCCTGAGTTCAATCCCCAGTACCGCAAAAAAAAAAAAAAGGAATAGTAGCTTAAGGAGAACAGTACCCTGAAGGAAAATATTTGGGACTAATAAGTTTGGTTTGTCAGCAATCAGGGGAGGTCTGGTACGGGACCTCTGCTCAGAGCAAAGGCACAGGTCAAGGATATGGCAGAGGAGTCAAATGGAAACTCTGAGGGCCTGGAGTTGGAAGAAGGGAGTGGGAGGAAGACGATGGACTGAAGCAAGGTCCAACTATATATACACATGAATATTCTGACAAGAAAAATGTAGCCCTCCTCAGGATGTGATGTTTTGTGAAGTAGTAAGCTTTCCCATTAGAAGCATTCAAGCAGAGGCTGGGTGCTGACTACCTGTCAGGAATACTCCAGTCTCCTCCAGGGCTTCTCAGATTTATATGTACATATAAATGAGCTTGTTACAATGCAGATTCTGATTCAATTGGTCTGGGGGAGGACCTGTGATTCTGTATTTCTCACCAGTCCCCTGATGATGGTGCTGCTCTTGACCAGCAAACTTGTAGTTTGAAAATAACTCACAGTGAGCCAGAAGGTTATGACCAGGAAAGTCAGTGAGTTACCCAGATTGGAAAGATTTTATGTAATCATGATCTATAATCTGGTTCTTAGTTTTGTAGGCTTAGAAATTTGATTGGAAGCATAACCAGAGACTGGGCTCCTGGGAACTGACTCACACTTAACCAAATTCACAAGAGACCAATGTATAAGCCAGAATGCCAATTGATTAATTTATAATGAGAAGTATAACTTCCAAATGGACCAGATACTAGTGTTTGCTGATCAGGGCATTATCTCCCTGTAGACATATTTACATGAGGAGCTAAATGATAATAAGAAGGTTGCCTGGTGAGGATGAACTCAGAGCAAAGGAAGTTCGTAGGATGATTTTAATGGTCCACGTCATCAAGTGGTGATAGTCTGATATCTAATTTACAATTGGGCCACACCAACAGCATAGATCTGGGGATGTTAGCCTGCCCACTAATCTCTTTGTCACCAGTCTTGCCCTCACATGATCCAAATGATCTGGTTAAGCCCAGATCCAATCACATTATTCATTTTCTCCACTAGTTTCCATATAAATTCACAATTTCAAGCTCATTATTATAAAAAGTATAAAATAAAAAGAAAAGTTGAAAAATCAATATTCATATAGCACCCATATACCCACCATCTAAATTCAACAATAGTTATCATTTTGCCATATTTGATATATGTATATGTGTACACATGTGACCTGTGTAATGAGTCCACACTTTTTTCCTATTTGATTTATTTACTTTTTGTTATTTTAAAAATAATTTTTAATGTTTTATGATACATTCAGACACAGCATCTCTTAAAATGTCTCCCTCTACACTTTTTTTTTTTTGTATTGGGAATTGAACCCAGGGGCATTCTATCTCTGAGCTATATCTCCAGTCCTTTTTTCAAATTCTTTATTTTGAAACAGGTCTTGCTAAGTTGCAGAGGCTGGCTTTGAACTTGCAATCCTCCTGTCTCAGCCTCCAAAGTACTGGAAGTACAAGCATGTGCCATCATGCCTGGCTCTTTTTTTTTTCAGTACTGGGGATTGAACCTGGGGGCATTCTAACTCCAAGCTACACCCCCAGACCTTTTTTTTATTCTTTATTTTGAAACAGGGTCTCACTAAGTTGTGGAGTGCCTCACTAGGTAGCTGAGGCTGGCCAAGAACCCGGATCCTCTGGTCTCAGCCTTCCAAATGCTGGGATTACAAGCCTGGGCCACCACGCCCCGGCTATGCCTGGCTCTTTAACAGTAATCTAAACTCTTCATGTTCTGATACAACTTACTTGATAGTTTATGATTGGATATAACTTACTGATACTTCACTTTCCTTGGTTCACCTTTGGGAACTTATGTCCCAGCCATACTTGACCACTGAATATTAGTTACCTGAATGTTCTCTGGTATTTCATATAATATACTATTGCTTATGTCTGAAAATCTTCATCTTCTTTGCTTGGGTAGCTCTCCTTGTTCCTAAAGACTCAACCACATCCATGTTGCTATAGCGTCTTTTGCTTTTCTCAATCATAACATTTATTACTCTGCACTGTTATTATCTGTTTCCCTCTCTGACTGTCTAAATTGAGAATAGATACATTGAGAACAGAAACTATTTCCTTTGTCTCTATATGCTCCTGCATCTCCAGTGCCTTGCACTTAGTAGGTATTCAGTAATTGGAAAGTCCAACTGCCTACCAAACAGTTTTACCTGGTTGCATCATAAGCATTTCAAAATCAATGTCTAAAATGACCTCGTCTCTCCTCCTACCTGCTGTACACATTTAAAACCACCCTCAAATATTCCCTGAATCAATGCTGCTCAGTCGTCAGAGCCGTAGACCTCAGAGGAATCCCTAACTTCTCCCTCTCTATCATTCCCCAAACTGAATCCTGTTCACTCTAACTTAAAGATACATTCCCATTTTGTTTCTTCTTTGTCCCTATCAACTATCTAGTCCAGGCCACCTCCCACCTGGAACACTGCCAACAGTCATATATCTGGGTTCCTTGCTGCCACTCATGCTCCCTCCAAAAGAAGTCCTAGAGTTCTCTACATTTCCGATGTGATATTATTTTTTGCATAAACCCTGACTATGTCACTTTTTGTTTTGGAATAAAGTCCAGACTCCCTAGATTTAACCAAAGGACTCAAGAATTCGTCCCTGTGTACCTCTTCAACTTTATTTCTTTCTTCCCTCCCTTTTACACTGTAGGTTCCAACCTATTTTACAGGCATGTAGAAATTGTACTTTCCCATTATTTTCTGCATCCATTTCTTTGTGTTGCTATCTGCCTAGAAAGGCTAACCCTCTCAAATTCAGCACAGATATAACCTCCTTTGGGGGGCTTCCCCTTATTTCCCAGGCTGGGTGAGGTGCCTTTTTTTTTTCTTTTTTCTTTTTGGTACTGAGGATTGAACTTAGGAGCATTCTACCTCCGAACTATACCCCTAGCCCTATTTTCTATTCTTTATTTTGAAACAGGGTCTCACTAAGTTGCGGAGTGCCTCACTAGGTAGCTGAGGCTGGCCGCGAACCTGGTTCCTCCGGTCTCAGCCTCCCAAATGCTGGGATTACAAGTGTGCACCACCACGCCCAGCTGAGGTGCTTCTTTTCTATTACGCACTGTTGTCCTATGTATACCTCTATGCATTTGAATCATATATACAGATATAGCTCTCTAATGCAATTATCATTTTACTAGTATTTCTCATCAAAGCTAATTTAAGAGCTTTTTGAGAGCACAGTTGATGTCTTATTTGATTTTGTACTACTTGATTGAATTTTGAGTGTTCTTCATCAACAAATTGAGATAATTTCTGGAATTGTAGAATTTCTTTGAAATGGCTGATCCTATTAATTTCTTCTAGACATTTTTTGGGGTACTAGGGATTGAACTCAGGGGCGCTCTCTCTCTGAGCTACATCCCTAGTCCTTTTATTTTTGAAACAGGGTCTCACTAAGTCTCTGAGACTTGGATTTTAGGCATGTGCTGGCAGGCCTGTTTCTTTCTGGGCAATTTTAACCTCAGAGATTAACATCATCAATACTTAGGGGTTCTGTGCTGTTGACTTCATATACCTATTCTCCCTTGTCCTCTTGAAAGTTCCTTTCAATTGCCAGGGTTCATGTTTCACAAAATTGCCCATTTATTTATATTCTAGTTTCTGTTTGGTATATGATGTTAATTTTCCTCTAAGTTTTTCTCAACCATAATAATATCAAGTGCAGAATTCTCCCTTGCTTAATCTTTGGAAATGAATATTGATTAAGCAAATGCTGGGCCAGGGATATTGAGGGAAGCAGTTGATTGGGACTGTAACAAATATTGGGCTAGGTAAAGTAAATTATATTTCTTGAGATTGAAAAAGTGGCTAGGACTGAACATACTAACCATCATTTCTTCTGATTATTGCCTCAAAGTAAGAACTCTAAGATTATTTTAGAAGTATTGTGTCCCTGAACCTGTTTAATAATAAGTGTTTACTATATAATTTTTGTACTCTGTTAAGCATTGTTCTAAGTGTATGGGCATGTATGAACTCATTTAATCAAAGGAACAACTCTTTGAGGTAGGCATTATTATTATTCCCATTTTACAGATGATGAGGAAACTGAGGCCAAGAGAAGCTAGGTTCCCAAAGTCAAAATTATCCATAAAGACCAGATACCAGGTGTATTAATTCAGTTTGCTTCAGTGCACATTTATTGAGCACCTAGTAAATGCAATAATTGACAGAGTAAACAGAAATTGTACATTCAAGTAAGGATAAATCAATGTAATAGTGGTATGGGTGAATTACCTAGGTGAGGCAGGCTCCTTTCAGTTAGTGGGAAATGGAGAGAGATGATGTACTTAATGGCGCAGGATTTCTATTTGGGTAAACTTGGTTTGTGGAAGGTGAAAGAAAGAAAAACCAGGGAAAAAAAAAAGGATTGGTTCTGAAGTGTTTGGAAATGGTAATTCTTTTGTGAGGACCAAGTTAAGAGAGACATCCGATCGATGCAGTATATTTAGCGTGGGGTAAGGGTAGGAAAGAAACACACACACACACACACACACACACACACACACACACACACACACACACATATGACGCTTGTACGGAGAAAGGTGCCATTTGGGGCCATTAAAAATGCTGAAGACATGCTTTTCTTGCGCTTCCTCTAGAGGACCAGTAAACCCTGCCCCCAGCACCACCCCCCTACCCAAATTTTCTTGACTATAACTCCGACCCTTCAGATCTACTGCTTTTTACAAGTACTTTCACATTCTGGTGCCCTAAGTCTCAGTCGTCCTTTAGGCAAACGTTAGGAAAGAACGAGGTGTTTTTGTAATTCGAAACGGACTCGAATCCTACCAGAAAGCTTATATATTCTGTAGTTCTTTGCCTATTTTTCATAAAACGATGCGACACACCTGGCCATACAAGCTCAGAGTCTACTATAATGCCTTCCCATTCTGTTACCCTTTTAAGAGGCGGATCCCGCAGTGTCCTTTCCTCCCTCCCAGCCACCTCTACCCCCAGTCGGCTGGGCGGAGCTTCACGCTAAAGCCCCAGAGCCCGCTGCGGCCGGCCGCAGCAGTGGCGGAGAGGACTGGAGCTTTCAAGAGCTCCGTCTGCTGCAACCTTTCTCCTGACGCTACGTGCCTCCGGGCTCTGATCTAGCTCGCGGTGCGCCAGTGCCTCTCGGTCCGCTCCACACCTGACACGCACCTGGTGGAGGCCAGCGTCCTGCCGAGCGCCCAGAGGGCGCGTGTCAGGGGCCCTCGGGAGCCGCGGAACGCGCGCGCCATGGGGCCGCCGCCTGGGGCCGGGGTCTCCTGCCGCGGCGGCTGCGGCTCTTCCCGATTGCTGGCGTGGTGCTTCCTACTGGCCCTGAGTCCGCATGCCCCCGGCTCCCGGGGAGCCGAAGCAGTGTGGACCGCGTACCTCAATGTGTCCTGGCGGGTTCCCCACACCGGAGTGAACCGCACCGTGTGGGAGCTGAGCGAGGAGGGCGTGTACGGCCAGGACTCCCCGTTGGAGCCCGTGGCTGGGGTCCTGGTACCGCCCGATGGGCCCGGGGCGCTCAACGCCTGTAACCCACACACGAATTTCACGGTGCCCACCGTGTGGGGAAGCGCAGTGCAAGTCTCTTGGCTGGCCCTCATCCAACGAGGCGGGGGCTGCACCTTCGCAGACAAGATCCATCTGGCTTACGAGAGAGGGGCGTCTGGAGCCGTCATCTTTAACTTCCCGGGGACCCGCAATGAGGTCATCCCCATGTCTCACCCGGGTGAGTGCACCTACTAAACTGCACCCCTTCAAACCTCTGCCCTGGCCAGTTTCTCCTATTTTCCCCAGTGCTTTTCTTTCTCTGAAAGGAAAATGGGTGCCCCTTCTCTCCCCCCCTGCCCCCCGCCAAGCGGGGTAGGGTCCTCCCCGAGGTTCACCAGGCATGGGGGTTGGGCAGAAAAAAATCTTTCCAGATTTGTCTCTCTGGTGGAGAAGGCTAAGACAAATGGAGTGCGGAGGCTGTGAAATCGAGGACTATTCGGACTCTTCAAGGCTCCTTTTCCTAGTGTTTGCCGAAGATGCCTTGCGGTGGATTAAGTGACAGTGGGCATTAGCTTTTGAAGGACCGGGGAGAAGATCACCTGCAAATCCTTCTTCACTCTTTTCGAATAGATTTTCAGCTTCTCTTTCCCTGTTTTTCTCTCCATGCTTCTTAGGTATCAGGTCCAAGATTGTGTTACTGTGCCCTGTTAACCTTGTTGCAATTTTGGTGTAAACTTTGCCTAGCTCTTGGGTACTTCTCTGCTCAGTGGTCTCATGTCCCAAGATGTTGTTGGTATCAGTGCTTTTGTTTGTCTCTGAAAAAATCTGACTTACGTTATTGAATTCCCAAACAGGTGATTAAACATTATTGAGAAAGAAAGAGGTTTGTTATGCATGAGGACAGCAAAGGCCTAGACTTTGTAAAAGTAGTCCAGGTAGTTCTTAAATTTGTGGAGCTGATATGGATTATAGTTTTCTCCCCTTCAGTTATCCTTGCAGAAACTACCCTATTTGTGATTAGGTATTCATATCATTCATAAATATATATATATGTATAAATAAATAGATAGATAGAATCTTGGGCCCCAAAGGACAAAGAAAAAATGGGGGGACATGTCATAGCAGTATATGGTGGTTATTAAGAACTGGGCCTCTAGTCAGACCTTGATTTAAATTTCTGCTGCATTGCTTACTAGTTCTGTGACCTTGGGCAACTTATTTGATGTCTTTGAGTCTAGGTACCCTCATCAGTCAAATAGCAATAAATAAGAAATACTTTTTCCACTGGTCTGCTTTGAAGATAAAATGAAATAAAGCCATAAAGAGTCTAGGGCAGTATAACACATTCTCCACTCTCAGTAAAGGTGAACTGATATGGGTTACCCTTCCAGGAGTCACTGGAAAGATGAAGCTGCCTATTTAACAAGTTGAGGTTTTGTGTTTTTCTTGACATAGTGTGACTGACCCCACTTGTATGAAATGGCTGGGTGGCTTAATGGAAAGAGTGCTGAACTGGAATTCAGAAGATTTGAGTGCTTGGGCCCCTCTTTTCTTCTGTCAGCTTTGTGACCTTGCACAAGTTACTCACATGTCAAATGGTAGCATAGAGGTGTAGAGAGTGGAGGCCAATTTGGCAGAGTGTGCAGAGATAATAGTGAACTACATGAACTCTCAGATCCCTTCCAGCTCTAAAATTCCATGATGCTTAGATTTGGTATATTGATTAAAGGAACAAACTGTGTCTCTCTTGGTTGATAATTCATCTATTATAACAAAATGACTGTTTAAAGGCTAGTAAAATAAATAAGGCTTAGTAAATTTTAAAATCTTTACATTTCTGTTGGTTGTCTAAAACAAAAGTCTGACTTTTTCTCCTCCAAATGAGGTTCATTGGCATGAATGATTTGCAATTAAAGAGTAGTCTCTGATTAGAAAGTTCCTACTTAGGCCGTTTTTGTTTCACTTCTGTTAAGGATATTTATCTGATAGTTTCAGGAGACAATCAAATTAACTTTGGCTGAGCTCCTACTGTGTGCTAGACAGTCTAAATACATCTTATACTTTATTTTTATTGTTTTTTTTTCTTTTGCTGGGGATTTAACCCAGGGGCATTCTATCTCTGAGCTATACCCCCAGCCCTTTTCATTTGGAAACAGGGTTTCAGCTAAATTGCTGAGGGTCTCGCTAAATTGTTGAGGTTGGACTCAAACCTGCGATCCTTTTGCCTCAGCCTCCCAAGTACTGGAATTACAGGTGTGTTACACTGCACCAGCCATTTTATGCTCTATTGAGAAGCACTGTGGTGTACTGGGAAAGGTATAGACATCCTAGTCAAGGTTGGAGATCAAATTCTGGATTTACCTCATGATAACTTTGTGTCTTTGGTCAGATTCTTTAAGTTTACTGAGTCTCAAAATCCCCATCTGTAAGATGTAGATGATAATTATGTTCCTGTGATTATTAAGGATAATATATATGTACGTATACATATGTATATAGTCCACCTAGCAGAAAAACGGTTAATGAATGTTAATTGTTATAATATGTTAATGCTAACAACATGCAAAATGTTAATGCACAAATGTATGCTCAGTCAACTGTTTATTTGAAGACATGAGTATACTGGGAGTCTAATTATGATGATTGTGTTTCAGGATATCATATAGGAATAAAACCCTAAATAGTGATCGCTTAATTAAACTACATTCAGAAAGGTATTTTGATACTTTTAAAACATATTATTGTCCAAGATGATGGCTATAGCAAATACTGCCATTAAGCCAATTAGCCAAAAAGCTAGCTAATTACTTGAGGTATAGAATCCCATTTCCCCATTGAACTCCCAGAGAAACTACTTTTCAACATAAGGGAAAAGTCACTTTGCATTTTATCCACATGCATTATTGAATATTCATTTGCAAAATGCTGTATTGTTTGCTCTACTCACTCCTGAGAGTAAGCCTGGGGAGGGCTTCATTTTATTGCCTAGTCAAAAACAACTTGTCTTGAATCACAGTAGCAGAGAGGTAGGACTGAGGTTTAAGTGTTAATTAACATTTTATATTGCTATGAATTACACAAGAGTCACCAAATGTGGAAAACCATTGCTGTCTTCTTTGTTTACAAACCTCAATTTACCTGCTCTCAAAGGGGCCTGTGTTTGAATCGTTTATCCTTTTTTGAGTTTGTGCAGAATATCCACATTCTCACCTGTCATAATCCTGTGGCCATGAATATACGTTTGTTTCAAGTAACAGAACTAACTGGTTTAGAACAGTTGCTTTAAATTTTTTGTTTAGTAGAGAGAAACTCCACTAAGTAAAAGCAATCCATTAGGAAAACAAGGCTTTTTTTGGGGGGCGGGTGAGGGGACTGAGGGATTGAACCCAGAGGCATTCTACCTCTGAGATACACCCCCATCCCTATTTTATTTTATTTTTTGTGGTGAATAGTGTCTTGCTAAGTTTCTGAGACTGGCCTCAAACCCATGATCCTCCTGTGTCAGCCTCCCAAGTACTGGGATTACAGGTGTGCACATCCATGCCCAGCTGAGGCTTTCATGTATACTAAAATTTTCCAAAAGGTAGTTGTGGCCTAATATCAGCCCATAAAATTGATTTCTGTTTTTTCATTTTAGTTGCAAAGGGTTCAGAAAATCCTGATGCACACAGGTAACAGATAAATAATTTCAAGTGATAGAGATTTATTAACCCTTGCCTTAGGATCTCTGGATATACATATTTCAACCAAATGGATCCAGACACCTGGAAGGAACTTTTGGTTTCAAAGTTTAATCACTATTCAAAGGACTTATCTTAAATATGAAAATCAGATAAGAAGCAGGCAAAACTTAGAGTAAGCTCTAAAGCCATCTAAAATGTAGATCATCATGATCAGATACACTAAGCATACTCTTGCTATTGCGAAATTAACCGTTGTTTCTGGGAGCAGATGGGCCTGAACCTCGCCTGCTGTCTAATTGAGCACAGCCTACGGGTTGAAGTGGTGTGTGTACTTGCTTGTACAATTTTCCTTGAGTCAACATGTGCAGGCATGAATTTATTGAAAGACCCTAGCAGAGTTACAACCTTCATAATCTGTGCCACATTTACAAGAAATTGAAATGTATGCCGAGGGGAGGAAGGTGAGGGCTGTAAAAAAAAAAGTGAATTAACCAAACAGTGTAAGTTAATGGTTTGGTGGTTTCAAATAAAATATGGTTTGATCTATAGAACAGTTGCATATGTACATTGTTGAAAAACATAGGACAGATTAGTGAAGAGGTTGGCCTCTGTCCCTTTATGGTTTTTAACTCCTGGGCCAATTATTTACTTCTCTGGTGTTTTTCTCCTATGGAAGATGAACTTAATAATGAAGCTGCTTCATAAGATGCTAGGATTAAATGAGATAATATAGATAAAGCAAAGAACATGGTGTCTGGCATCTAGAAAGCTGCTATTATCTTTTTAATCACAGTTAAGATAGATATATTTTAGAAAAAGCAAATGGAATCCTGTGTTTGGAGAACAGAATTTGAAAACAAATAGCCTAGAGTACTTCAAAGTCCACATTACCTGAAATTATAAACTGAACCCTTTAGAAACTGGGTGGAAATTTTTTACAGGGTAAATTTTTTTTTACAAGGAAATGATCTCTGGCCCTCTAAATTTGTCATTCTTTTCTTAAATAACTGCTTCTCTCCAAGTTACCAATCATCTTTCCTTTCACAAAGCACTTTGTAGTAGTATTTTACACTGATTTATCACGATTCTGCTCCTTTCTCAACTCTTACATTTAGCTTTTTTTCTTCCCCTTCCCCAGGATGTTGACTTTGAAAAGAGCCTAGAGTAATAAGTTCACAAGAGGATGGGAAGGGTAGTGATAATTTACCAATGCAAAATACTTTTCCCAAATCCATTTCCAGATATATCCTTCCTGATATCTCTGCACTACCATATTTAAAACTATTGACCACTCCTTTGAAACCCTCTCAAGCAGTTTTTTGCTTCTGTTGCCTCACATTTATGTCATTTATTCTCTCTTTCTCTCTCTCTCCCCCCCCTCCCTCTCTCTCTCCTGGGTATTGAACCCAGGGACATTCTACCTCTGAGCTATATCCTCAGCCCTATTTTTATTCTTTATTTTGAAACAGGGTCTCACTAAGTTGCGGAGGGCCTCACTAAGTAGCTGAGGCAGGCTGTGAACCTGGATCCTCCAGTCTCAGCCTCCCAAGTACTGGGATTACAAGCACGCACCACCACACTTGGCTCTTTCTTTATTTTTAAAAAATTTTTCGTGGTACTGAGGATTGAACCTAGAGACATTCTATCTCTGAGCTCCACCCTCATTCCTTTTTATTTTTTACTTTGAATCAGGTTCTTGCTAGGTTGCTGAGGGTCTTGCTAAATTGCTAAGGCTGGCTTTGAACCTTTGATCCTCCTGTCTCAGCCTCCCAAGTACTGGGATTACAGGTGTGCACCACCACACCTGGCTCTCTGCTATTTTATTAATTCATTCATCTAATACTTCTTCTCTCTTGGATCCCATTCCTCCACCTCTCCCCCTCTAATAGATAGCTACTACATCCAGTTTATACTTTCACTTTAAATATCCTCACATATGCTAACATAAGTGTCATTATTTATAAATTTTAAACTCCATTGCTCAGGATGGCATACATGACTCTTAACAATCTCATCCCAAACTACTTTCAAAGCTTTATATCCCTCTTCTCTCATGTTGGTTCCTAAACATTCTCTTGTCCCTTCTTTCTGCACATCCTTTAAAATCCAAATCAAATGCCTTCTCATCTTTGGATCCTTTCTTTTTTTTTCTTTTTTAAAATTTAGATTTATTTTATTTTTTCTTATTTTGGTATTTGGGATTGAACCTAGGGGTATTCTACCTCTGAGCTACACCCCCAGCCCTGTTTTATTTTGAAACATGGTCTCACTAAATTGCTGAGGCTGGCCTCACATTTGTGATCCTCCTATCTCAGTCTCCCAAGTACTGGGATTATAGGCATGTGCCACCATACCCAGCTGATTTATTTTATTTTAAATTTACATCTAATAATTATACACATTCAGAGAGCACTAGCAAGTGTTTCTATAGTTCTTTCTTTTCCATTTCCCCACTACAGCCCACACCCAAAACTAAGTAATCTTTTTGTTCCTGTCCATTTCATCTCTTAGAATACTTTCTGCATTTTTCTGGTGGTTGTTTACATATTTTACCTTTCTACTGGATTGTAACCATTTTAATGTTATGTTAATCTTTAAATTCCCCATAGGGACCTTTGTTCCAGGTATGCTCTAGAAATGCTTGTTAAATTGCTTTAAACACCCAAGAAAGAACTCTACTGCCAGAGCATCCTAATATTAACTAGAAAAGTGTCTAATGATGGAAGTGGACCAGAATTCAATTCATTGAGCATTTAGCAAGGGTCTGCTTTCTTGCTATGTACTGTGCTTCTTGCTTGAGTATACAAAATAATTAAGGTAAAGTCCCTGCCTTGATAAGGAATGCAGAGACTAGTAAAAGGGAGAAGAACATACAAAATAAGTATGTACAAATACTTCAAGATTATGGGCTCCCTAGTTTCTATGGTGACTGTCATCATGGGCAAGTTTTATATATTTTTAATGGCAAAAATGACCTAGATAACCAGGAAATACTGATAACTATTCTTAAGAGTTTTTACATTGAGCTTTCTCTGTGCTACTTTTTGATGTTTTAAGAACTGTTTGCACCAGCATTCAATTTATGTCTCTAATTGAAATGCCTCCATTGAATATGTTGGTGAACATCGAATTTTGAAACATAAAACTCCCCCTTTAAAAAAAAAGGAAATTAACTTGATCAGCAGATTGTTTTCTAAGCACATAAATAACTTCTTTCCCCCCTCAGTCTCTGGAAGATGTGTGTTATCACACACAGAATGTGACATTTAATCTCTATTTCCAGTCTTAACTGGAGGAAAGAGAGGGGAGTACCAAGGACATTTCCTCAGTTATTTTATGAATATAAAGTTAATAATCCTTCTATTTGAGAACTTGAAACATATAGAGAATAAATAAAAATAAAGTTACCCATAATTCCACAACAAAGAGAGAACATCATTATTATTCCTTCTTGTCTCTTTTCCTATATATAGGCATAGCTTTGCATTTTACTTTTATCATCATGGATAGATTTTCATGAATATTAAATGTAGGATTAGGAAAATTAAGCATAGTGGCACACGCTTGTAATACCAGCATTTGGGATGCTGAGACTGAAGGATCCAGGTTCGCGGCCAGTCTCAGCTACCTAGTGAGGCACTCTGCAACTTAGTGAGACCCTGTTTCAAAATAAAGAATAAAAAATAGGGCTGGGGTGTAGCTTGGAGGTAAAATGCCCCTGGGTTAAAACCCCAGTACCGCAAAAAAAAAAAAAAAGAAAGAAAATTAAAAGAAGATATACAAATCCGTTATTGCCATTTTTAGCATTTTAGTGTTTTTGTTTTCATCTTTTTCTGTGTGTGTATATATAATTTCAAGAATTGCACATATATGCTTTATATACTATACCTCAATATCATACCCCAGTGCTTTTTATTGTAACCATCCCTTGTGTAATTAAAAAGAGAAAGAATTCTGTTGTAGTTGAAGGTCATGGCCATTGACTGGGAGTTGGGGATAGAACCTCTCTGTCTTCCCTCACCTAGCAGAAAGGAAACATAGCAGTCTGATGGAGAAGGGTATGAACAGGGCATTTAAAACAAAATATGCAGCCAGGTATGGTGGCACACACCTGTAATCCTAGTACTTGGGAGGCTGAGACAGGAGGATCACAGGTTCAAGGCCAGCCTTAGCAACTTAGTGAAGTTGTCAGCAACTTAGTGAGACCCTGTTTCAAAAAAAAAAAAAGACTGGGGGTGTAGCTCAGAGGTATAATGCCCCTGGGTTCAATTCCCAGCAAAATGCGCGCGCGCGCGCGCACACACACACACACACACACACACACACACACACACAAATGCTCCAGAGAAGTTTACATAAAAAATGCACTCACTAGACGTAAATGTGGTCTGGTTTAACTCCATTTACATTGCAAGCTCTGGCCTTGGTCTTTTGAAGAATTTGGTCACCATTTGTGTTATATTTCCTCTTATTTCACAATATTCCCATAAGTGATGTATTTTTTTACAGTTGAGGTCCCCCCCTCCCCGTTTCCCTGTTGCCTACGTAGCATCTCACTGACCGATGTGGCTTTTTAAAAAGGCATGACGGCCACTGAACTTTAAACTATTCTTGGGGTTTCCCCCAAAATTTATTTGATAGGGCATCACACATTTCCTAAGGATGAATAACCTTTACGTTTGTAAATTTTATCAAAGGATATTCTATGTAATAAGCTTCCATAAATCATTAGTTTATAGCTTAGTGGATTTTTTATTTTATTTTATTTTTTTGGTGAGGTACTAGCGATTGAACCCAGGGGCATTCTACCTGCGAACTACACCCCCAGTCCTATTTTTTATTCTTTATTTTTAAACAGGGTCTCACTAAGTCGCGGAGGTCCTCACTAAATAGCTGAGACTGTCCAGGAACCCAGATCCTTCTGTCTCAGCCTCCCAAGTACTGGGATTATAAGCGTGCACCACCATGCCCAACTTGCTCAGTGGATTTTCACAAAATGAAAACACCTGCATAATCAGCACCTGGCTCAAGAAATAGAATAGCACCTAACCCCAGAAGACAACCTCACACAACAATGTAAAGGAGGGTGTATGTATGTTACTGGGGATTGAACCCAGAGGCACTCTACCTCTGAGCTACATCCAAACCCCCTTTTATTTATTTTGTTTTGAAACAGGGTCTTGCTAAATTGCTGAGTCTGGACTCAAAACTGTCATTCTCCTGTCTCAGCCTCCCAAGTACTAGGATTATAGGTATGTGCCACCATGCCTGGTATGTAAAGGATTTTTTTTGTGTATGTGTGGTACTGGGTATTGAACCCAGGGACATTCTTCCTCCGAGCTACACCCCTAGTCCTATTTTTTATTCTTTATTTTGAAACAGGGTCTCACTAAGTTCCGAAGAGCCTCACTAAGTAGCTGAGGCTGGCTGTGAACTTGGATCTCCAGTCTCAGCCTCTGAAGTACTGGGATTACAAGCGTGCACCACCATACCCAGCCTGTAAAGGATTTTTAATGCAGCACAGTTAACCAACTTTGTCTCCTGATAGAATGGCCTCTTGTAGCAATGGGGTAGGAGCCAAATCACTCACAGAACCAGTGTCCCTCAGAGCACTGGGGTTGCTTCACAGTGGTCTTACTCGGCTGCATACTGTAGAGGGTTATGATGCAGTTACTAAGGCAGTGCAGAGTTGCCACACTTGGCTCTACAACAGCCACCTTGGAGCTCTGTGAGCGAAACAGTACACAAATGTTCCTGTGATCATTCCATTTCCCATTCTTTTCTTTTTCAGCTGTATGTATGCCTTTCTGTATATCTTAATATGTACTTACTGTTTGAATTTGCCAATAGGCTTGCTACAATATTGACTTCCTAAAAAAAGAAAGTTTGGTGATTCATGCTGAGCTGTGGGAAACCAGACAGGCTTGAGGGAGGTTATTAGGTTCAGAATCTAATTGTGGATTACTTGGTTTTAACACTTGAATGATCAAGTTAGGTACAAATCTGTGACTCTGAATTAACCCTATGCATTTTGACCTTTTTTGAAAGATGATGGTACTAAAAATTACTTGATGTGTGTTTACAGTTCTCTCTAGACATTAACTTACCATTTCAGACAATATGGGGAAGTAAATTAGTTACATGCTACTACCACTAAAAATATCTTCATCTTTAAAAAGAAAATAGACTGTAATTTTAACATTTCTGTTGAAATTATGAGTGATTATTTTTTCAATATTATTTTTCTGTATTTTCTGAATTTCCTAGGGTGAGTATGTCTTACTTTTTTTTTTTTTAGTTTTGTTTGGTTGGGTACTGGTGATTGAACACAAGGGCATTCTAATTCTGAGGTACAGCCCCAGCCCTGTTTTATTTTTTTAATTTTAAAACAGGGCTTCATTAAGTTACTGATTGCCTTGTTAATTTGTTGGGGTTGGCTGTGAACCTGTGATCATCCTGTCTCAGCCTCCCAAGTACTGGGATACAGGTGTGCACCACCATGCCCAACTATCTTATATTTATAATTAGAAAAATGAATTATTTTTAAAAGCCCCAAATACTCCACTAGTGTTTAAATCCTAAAGAAAGCATTAATAATGTAATTATAGCAACAACAGGAACAGAGCATGCCTGGTAACAGAAATGATTTACAGACTATTATGAGATTGATTTCTCCATATGTAAAATGGACCTCAAACACTATAAAGAATTTTACAGGCTGAATCTTCCTATTTTAATATGGAGTGTTTCTCTTCTCTTTACCCATTGCCTTCCTATTTCTATTTTTCTTTTTATCCTCCCTTCATATACAGAGAAATATACATACCTCACCCTTCTTTGTGTTTTTGTCTTTCCCCTAAGAGGCCCATTTAATCTTACCAGCACCATTCATTATCCATTCTACTCAATACTTTGAAGATTAGGTCTAAATTTTTTTTTTTTTTTTTTTTTTTTTTTTTGCGGTACTGGGGATTGAACTCAGGGGCATTCTACCTCCGAGCTACACCCCAGTCCTGTTTTTTATTCTTTATTTTGAAACCGAGTCTCACTAAGTTGCGGAGTGCCTCACTAAGTAGCTGAGGCTGGCCGCGAACCTGGATCCTCCAGTCTCAACCTCCCGAATGCTGGGATTACAAGCGTGTGCCACCACACCCGGCTTGAAGATTAGGTCTAAATTTAACAGCTTAGCATGAAGAATTCCATATAGTGGTAACTTTCACTCGTGAGACACTTTATTAATGATATATAGAACATTTAAGCTCATTAAATTGAATCACTTGTTAATTTCCCTTGAAATTACATTCTGCTGTATGAAACTCCACTAGTTGTTGGATCACATAAGAAACTATTACATTGAAGTGTTGCTTTGGTACCACTTCTTTCCCTCTGAAGACACATTTTGTGTCCTACTTTTCTGTACCCCTTAACTCTGCCTTTCATAACTTGATTAATTCTACTTTAGGTATTCTTTTTTTTTTTTTTTTTTTTGGTTGTGGTGGTGGTACTGGGGATTGAACCTAGGGACATTCTACCTTGAGCTATATCCCCCAGCCCAGGGGCATTGTACCTCTGAACTACATCCCCAGCCCTATTTTTTATTATTTTATTTTGAAACAGGGTCTCACTAAGTTGCCGAGGGCCCAAATTCCTGAGGCTAGCTGTGAACCTGTGATCCTCCCAGTGTAGCCTCCTAAGTACTAGGATTATAAGCACGTGCCACCATGCCCAGCTTTTTTATTTTTTATTTTGGAACAGGGTCTCACTAATTTGTTGAGGGCTTTACTAAGTTGTGGAGGCTAGCCTTGAACCTGTTAGCCTCCTGTCTCTGCCTCCCAAGTACTGGGATTACAGGTGTGTGCTATCACATCGGGCTTCTTATGTACTCTTAAATGTATATATGTGTAACACACACAAACACATATACACACACACCCTTCTTGTGCTCCAGCAAAGTGTGGTGGCATACACATTATTTTCAGTATTTGAGAGGCTGAAACAGGAGGATTTCAAGATTAAAGCCAGCTTTAGCAATTTAGCAAGATCCTCAGAAACTTAGTATGACACTGTTTCAAAATAAAGAATTTAGAAAGGGTTGGAAGTGTAGCTCAGTGGTAGAATGGCCCTGAGTTCAATCCCCAGTACCATAAAAATATTATGTTGCTTTCTATGGGATTCCATGTCTCTTCAAGTGAAATTAAACATTATAACAAACCAGTGCTCTCAGTATCTAATGACCTTGAATGTGTCTATAACTCATTCCCATAATCTCCATGAAAGCCTCCAATCAACCATGTAATCCTCCTGATTAAATATGCATTTTTGCATGTTCCAGTATTGGAGATAAATTGTAAATTTTGTTTTGTTTTGTTTTTGCATTATAGCAATAGTGTTTTCTGAAAAGTTTTATTTCAAAATTGGGCTAAATAATACTTCTTATTTGCTTTGCATTGTTAGTCCTCAAAGCATTTTCCCATGCAACAATCTGAGGGCCCTTTTGGAATCCCAGACACTGTTTAGCAGCACTACTATGGGAAAATGTATTGTCTCTAGTTCCAAACAATTAGCTTACAAATAAACTTTTGAAACACAACCCATTAGTGTTTCTTTTGTGATTATTGTTCATTATGATAGCCCTATAAAACAGAGTTTAATATACCCTTCTCAACCATGCTGGCATAGTTTTCTCTGCTTATTCACTTCCTTTGTCATGTTGACCAATGATCTACCTCATCTTTTCCATGTATTTCTCTTGAAGGACTCACACTTGGTTTTCCTAATCTATAGCAATCTCAGAAGACAACATTTTGAATTTTCTTAAAAATTTTACAAATATATCTTTACTTTGACTTGTGGTTTAGTCATCAGATTTTCTTTTTCTTTTTTTTTCTCTTTCCTTTTTCTTTCTTTCTTCTTTTTTTCTTTTTTTGTGGCACTGGGTTGAACCCAGGGGCATTCAACTTCTGAGCTACACCCCCAACCCAATTTTATTTTTTATTTGGAAACAGGGTCTCACTGAGTTGCAGAGGGCCTCACTAAGTTGCAGAGGCTGGCTATGAAACTGCAATCCTCCTGTCTCAGTCTCCTAAGTACTGGGATTACAAGTGTGCGCTACCACACCCACATCAGATTTCCAAGTACATCTCATTTTAGAGGATTTCAATAGCCATTTGGATGAAGGCTAGACTAATGTGCAAATTAGTGAGGTTTTCTTTCATAGAACCATGAGCCATCTATATTTAATACTGTTTCAAAGTACTGTTCTTTTCTCTCTCTTTTTTTTTTTTTGTTTTTTGGAGGGAGGGTGTACTGGGGATTGAACCCAGGGGTGTGCTACTTCTGGCTAGACCCTCAGCCCTATTTTGTTTTTTATTTTGAAACAAGGTCTTGCTAATTTGCTGAGCATCTCACTAAGTTGCTGAGACTAACCATGAACCTGTGATCCTCTTGTCACAGCCTCCTAAGTACTGAGATTACAGGCATGTGCCACTACACTCAGCTCCCAGTACTTTTCATGAGGATATTTCAGTCCACTTTTTTTTTGACAAAAGGGCAAGATATATGAGACAGAAAGTGGCCAATGTAGTATCATCTGTTACATTCCTGTTTCCAAATCCCTCATGTATATGTGTGTGTGTGTGTGTGTGTGTGTGTGTGTGTGTGTGTGTGTGTTACTGAGGACTGAACCCAGGGGTGTTCTGCCTCTGACATACACCCTCAGCCTGTTTTTATTTTTTATTTTGAAACAGGGTCTCACCAAGTTGCTGAGGCCATTGTTAAGTTATTGAGGCTGGCCTTGAACCTGCAACTCTTCTGTTTCAAATTCCTCCCTTTTTGTTGTCCCTATCTGGCCAATGCCTTTTGGTTGAACTGGCTAACAAGAAAATATACTTACCTCAACTAATGTAATTGAAGGCCAAAATATTTTTTGATGGTAAGAAAAGCTGCATGATTGCTTTATTTTTATTTCAATCTATTGTATCAAAGGTGAATGTGTTCCATTTGAAATTGGGAGATAGTATACTACAATGGAAGAACAAGTGTCCTTGAGTCAGGCTGCTTGGCTTGAATTCCATCTCGACCAATTTATAAATATGTGATCTTGGTCAGGTTGGTAACTTAGACCTCATTTATATTGTTCATAAAAAGCGGCATAATAATGCCAACTAAAGTGTTTGGCATGCAGTGAGCAATTACTGAATGTCAGTTCTCTTGAACCTTTTGCTAACTAACAATTTTTTTTACTACCAAACATAATATTTCTCTTTTAGTTACTATAGCTGTTCACTACTGTATTTTGAAATATGTAATTGTTTTATATGCAGTAGAAGAAAAGAACTGTGACATCCATGTTGCTATATTTCTGGGCAGTTCCTGAGAAATGAAGGGATAAATCACATAACCAAGAAAGGAGAGCAACTACCTTGTCTTTCTTCTCTCATGGGTATTTCCATTTTAAGGAACAGCAAAACCTTAAAACTAAGGCATTATATTTTGACAATGGAAAGAACTCTGGTCCTTTTGCTGGCACAGTGGTAGAGGGGGGACATAGACCCAAATGAATTTTAACATGAATCCCAACTGTATCAGGTAACAGCTTCGTGACCTTTGCCAAATTAATCTCTTTAAGCCAAGTTTCTTCCCCTATGAAATGGGGAATGATGATTTTATCTGCCTTATAGGGTTATTATGAAGGATAAATCAGATAATATAGGTAAATCTCTTAGTGCACATTCTGGTACATAGAGAATAGCTTAATTTCTACCCTATTATAGCTAGTCTTGGGTATTGGCAGTGTAAATCACCCTAGCACTTCACAGAGCCTCTGATATGCTAAAGGAACCCTGCTGAACATGTGTGTATATGTGTGTGTGTGTGTGTGTGTGTGTGTGTGTGTGTGTGTGTGTTTTACTGGGGATTGAACCTAGGGACATTCTACTCCTGAGCTACATCCCAGCCTTATTTTATTTTTATTTTGAAACAGAGTCTTTCTAGATTGATGAGAGTCTCACTACTTGCTAAGGCTGTCCTTGAACCTGAGATCCTCCTGTCTCAGCCTCTCAATTACATGGATTACAGGTGTGCGCCACCACACCTGACTGTTGAACTTTATTTAATACATTATTTTATGAACTTATTTATCTATAGAACCCCTTTCCTCTCCAAGCACTTAGTAATTGAAATATAATTTAGGAATCACTGATTACCCTGCACTTGACAATTTCTCCCTTCTCTTCCATTTTTACATTTTTGTTTTGTATTTAGGCTGGTCTCTGTGTGTGTGTGTGTGTGTGTGTGTGTGTGTGTGTGTGTGTGTGTGTGTGTAAAACTAGGGATGGAACCTAGAGAAATTCTGCCTCTAAAATACACTCCCAGCCCCATTTAATTTTGTATTTTGAAGCAGGGCCTCACGAAGTTGCTGAGGCTGTCCATGAATCTGCGATCCTCTTGTCTCAGCCTCCCAAGTACTGGGATTACAGGCATGCTCCACCATGCCCAGCTCTGGTCTCACTTTTTAAATGTTTCAAAGTCTTGTCAATGTCAGGGAGTGACTAAACCAATAGAGGTACCTCAACTATGATAAGAACAGAATGTCTCCAACTGTGGTGACAGACATTTAGTTATATTTATTTGTACCTTTTATATTAGGTTAATACAGCTCCAGAGGGTAGAGATACAGATGAAGTTTGATTCTCTTTATTGAATTTAAGGAATTTTTTTGGTATTGAGGTTGAACCCAGGGGCATTCTGCCTCTGAGCTACACCCCTAGCCCTATTTTATTTTTATTTGGAAATAGGGTCTCACAAAGTTGCTGAGGCTGGCCTTGAACCTGTGATCCTTCTGTTTCAGGCTCCCAAGTACTGGGATTACAGGAATATACTATCACACCTGGCTTGACTTCCAGGAACAATTTAATGTAAAAGGATAAAAACATAGATAAGAGAGGTTTGTGTTTGTTTTCATTACTAGCACATGGGCTGGAGTAGAGACGCCAGCTTTTGTGATACGTGATTCAAGGAGAGATTTAATGTACTCAGGTAGTAGAAATGGAAATGTTCTTTTTTTTTTGGTACTTGGGATTGAACCCAGGGGCATTCTACCTCCGAGCTATACCCCAGTCCTATTTTTTATTCTTTATTTTGAAACAGGGTCTCACTAAGTTGTAGAGAGCCTCACTAAGTAGCTGAGGCTGGCCGCGAACACGATTTCAGCCTCCCAAGTACTGGGATTACAAGCGTGCGCCACCGTGCCTGGCTAGTAGAATATTCTTACTTATGATTTTTTTTGTACCTTTGTGATTGTAAAAACCAGTCAGAGGCATACCAAATTCTCCTTTTCTCTAATTTGGAAATATAATGGTATCTCTAATAATACTTTTGTATACTATAATTTGGATACCTAATACTAATAGTTTGTACCTGTGGGCCAGGTCAGAATGAAGACTTTATCTCTCAACATAATACTCTTCCTAACTTCTAACCCAATCCCCCCTATTACAGACTATCTCTAAAGAGAAGGCATACAAAAGAGGTATCAAAATCCATAAAAGTTTTAACTCCCCTGTATGATCAGCACTGTGCTGGATGTTGAGGTAGGAAGAGAGGACAGACCAAACAATAAATGAAGATAAATAATGATATACTTAGTCCTTTTCTTCCAGGGAGCTCACATTTTTAGGCTCTTCTTTTTTTATTTTTTATTTTTTGGTAATAATGATATTTTAAGACTAAAATATCATGTGTTATGGTTTGGATCCTAAATGTCTCCCTACCTGGGCGTGGTGGCACATGTCTGTATTCCTAGTTCTTGGGAGGTTGAGACAGGAGGATTGTATGTTTGAGGCCAAACTCTGCAACTTAGTGAGACCCTCAGCAACTTAGCAAGACCCTGTTTCGAAATAAACAATAAAAAGGGCTGGAGGTGTAACTCAGAGATAAAACACCCCTGAGTTCAATCCCCAGTACCCCAAACAAAATGTCCCCCAAAGGCTTGCTAAAAGCCTGGTCTCCAGACTATGGCACTACCAGGAGGTGGTGCCTAGTGAAAGAAAGTAAGGTCACTGGGGGTATGTCTATGGGGGGGATATTGATATCTTAGCCCTTTCCCCTCTCTTTCTGCTCCCTGCCTTCCTAAGGTAAGTAGGCTCCCTCACCATGCACTCCCTGCCACTCCACAGGCCCAACAACAACAGGACCAAGCAACCATGGACTGAAACCATGACCCCAAATAGATCTTTCCACTTTTTGTTTGTCTCAGGCATTTTTTCAGTGACACCAAACAGACTAACATAGTCTGGTCCTCAAATACCAATTTAGGTAGGGTTTACAGATTTACACAAAAAATAGCACTGTCTAAAATTGGACAACATTTAAAGTACAGAGTACAATATCTTCCATACATTCTTGTACTAGTTCCATCAGGGCTGAAAGTTCAAGTAAAGTGGCCAGTTGTGGAGGCCATTTCCTAGTTTCAGTCTAAGTCTAGGTGCTGGCCTAATTTTGTGAGTGTGTGTTTTTCCTTAGATAAAGCAATAATTTATTCAGTGGAATAATTCTCTTTCCTAAGGCTTTATAATTTAGAAAAATAGAACTGATGAATACAAAGATGAAAAGGTCACCATAATTTCAAATGTTCGTTTGTATAAGTTTTCTTTCCCTGAAACCGAGAAGTCTTCTGTTTGCCCTTGTTTTATTGCCCAACAAATATGATCTTTCTAATTATTTTTATCTTTCTAATTATTTTTAGCCTGTCATAATGTATTTTATTGGTAGTTGCTTCACCTTGCACCACCAATTATTCTTATCTTATCAGATTCTGAACAACTCTGGATATTGCACAATTTATTATCCCAAGGAATTGAGTACACCGATGCTGTAGAATTTACTGTGTAGCATGCCTCAAGAAAACAGTAGTAAATAGCAATAACAAATGAGGAATTTAGTTTCTGGAAACTTTACCACCACTGAACAAAAATGATGACAGTAGAAAACATTAGAACAAACCAGTCACAGTGGTGTATGCCTATAATCCCAGCTACTCAAGAGGCTGAGGCAGGAGGATGGCAAGTTTGAGGCCAGCTTGGGCAACTTTGTGAGACCCCATCTTAAAATAAAAACAAAAATGGCTGGGATGTAGCTTTGTAGTATAGTGTCCCTGGGTTCAATCCCCAGTATGAAAGAGAGAAAGAAAAAAGGAAAAGAGAAAGAAGGAAACAGTATAAGATTTTAATATGATTACAAAATATCCTATTCATTAATTAAATTACATATTTACAACTTCTTGCAAAGACATATCTTTTTTTTTTTCTTTTGTGTGTGGTACTGGGGATGGAACCCAGTGGCATTCTACCTCTGAGCTCCACCCCAGCCCTGTTTTTCATTTTTTATTTTTGAAGCAGGGTCTCACTAATTTGTAGAGGGCCTCAATAAGTAGCTGAGGCTGGCCACGAACCCACGATCTTCCTGTCTCAGCCTCCAAGTACTGGGATTATAGGTGTGCACCACCATACCTGCCTAAAATGACATATCTTATTATTTTATTTTTCTCATTATCAATACAATTTAAGGTTGTATAAAGACTCAACCTTTTCCAGCTTCTTCAGGGCTTCTTTTTATGCCCTCTGAAACTTTTGAGTGCCCAAAATCATTGGTCTCCCTGTGAACCAGCATGACTGTGTTTGAATTTGAGTTTAGGACTAAGATGAAACTGGTCCTAGCACCTGAATGTAAGTCTGAAATCAAGATGGAGCGAGGCTCCAGATTAGAGAGGGATTATTACCACCATCAGTGCAGCTCTGGCAGTGTGGTCATTTCCACAGAGTCAGCACTGTGACAAAAACTGTCTCACTAAACCCAAGGTCTAGAGAGTAGGATTAGTGTTTAACTTTTTATCTGTATATATCCTATGTCCTTGCTATAAGCAGATGTCCTGTCTAGATATTCCATATTTGTACATAGGGAGAAAGTGTACCTTAGGGCTCTGTTCACCATAGCTATCTTTTTTTTTTTTTTTGGTACAGGGATTGAACCCAGAGGCATTCTACCTCTGAGCTACACCTCCAGCCCTATTTTTATTTATTTATTTATTTATTTATTTATTTATTTATTTTTGAAATATGGTCTTACTAGATTGCTGAGAGTCTCGCTAGGTTACTAAGACTGGCCTGGAACCTGCAATTCTCCAGTCTCAGCCTCCCAAGTACTGGGATTATAGGCATACGCCACCATGCCCAGTCCACCCTGGTTATCTTTTTTTTTTTTTTTTTTTTTTTTTTTTTGCAGTACTGGGGATTGAACTCAGGGGCATTCTACCTCCGAGCTACACCCCCAGCCCTATTTTTTATTCTTTATTTTGAAACCGAGTCTCACTAAGTTGCAGAGTGCCTCACTAGGTAGCTGAGGCTGGCCGCGAACCCGGATCCTCCGGTCTCAGCCTCCCGAATGCTGGGAT